>VDFB02113917.1:0-104948 GCA_007258455.2 Sequoia sempervirens
TTTATTTTTTTTTCTCTCCCCATTTGAGAACATTCAAAGGGCAACACTTTCACCTTTCACACATGATCTGTATAGAATTTTTCTTTTCTATTTTCCCTTTTGACATCTGCATACATCGCTTTCACACCACTCGCAACACCAACAAGCAACTGCACTGTACTCACTGAACTCTCCCCCTTAGGAGCACAAAATATGCTCCATCTAACCTCACCAACCAATAATACTACTACCTACTTCCCCTGAGAGGTAGCCTTCATTAGTCTAGAACAAAAAGAATAAATCTTCAATTGCTCCACTGGACTGATGCACAATCTTATGCATCTAGTTGAAAGGAGGGGTACTAACCCCTAACTTTTGCTGGAGATACTCAAATCTATCTTTAGGAAGAGACTTTGTGAAAATATTTGCAATTTTATCCTTTGTAGGCACATACTCCAACTTTACTTCATTTTTTGCAACATTCTCTCTTAGAAATTGATACCAGATTGAGATATTCTTTGTCCTTGAATGCATTACCAGATTATTTGATATATTGATAGCACTTGTATTATCACACAAGATAGAAATAGGTTCATTATATGATATTTTGATATCCTTTAATGTTTGCTTCATCCACAACACCTGTGTGTAGCAAGATGCTACAACAATATACTATGCCTCTGCAGTAGATAAAGATATTGAATCCTACTTTTTTCTTAGCCAAGAAACCCACCTACTTCCAAGAAATAAAGCACCTCCACTTGTACTTCTTATGTCATCCACAAAACCTACCCAATTTGCATCAGTATATGCACTTAAAGAGAAATTAGTATCCTTTGGATACCATAGACCATAGTCTAAAGTGCCCTACAAATATCTGAATATCCTCTTTATTGTTTCCACATGTGATTCTCAAGGATCTTCTTGAAACATGGCCACAAGACAAATTGCATGCATGATATCCAGTCTAGTAGTAGTTAGATATCGTAATCCACCAATAATTGATCTCTACTTTCTCTAATCAATCTTAGGAGATTCATCGTTCTTTCTCAACTTGAAACCAGTAACCATAGAAGTACATATCAATTTAGAGCCTTCCATTCCAAAATTCTTCAACATTCCCTTGACATATTTTGATTGTGAAATGAACATTCCTTTTTTTGTTTGACTAATTTGTAGCCCAAGGAATAAATTCATTTTGCATCTCTTTTGCAAACTTCTTACACATTACCTCATTTCCTCCAAAGTATATCATCAACATACACAATCACAATCAATATTTGATTCTTCTCAACTTTAAAGTAAAGATTGTTGTCTACAACACCTTTATTGAATCACTACTACAAAAAGTACCTATCCAATATTGCATACCAAGCCCTAGGAGCTTGTTTGAGTCCATACAATACCTTCTTCAATTTGCAAACTATATTAGGATTATCTGATAACTGAAAGCCTTTCGGTTGTTCAATGTATACCTCTTCTTCCCACTCACTATTTAAGAATGGGGACTTCACATCAATTTGATAATCCTTAAAATACTTATGTGCTACAAAGGCCAAAAACATCCTAATGGCCTCCATTCTTGCCATCAAATAAAATTTCCCCTCAAAATCTATTCCTTTCACTTGTGAGTAGCCCTTACACATAAGTCTAGCCTTATTTTTGACATCTCCATTCTCATTCAACATGTTCCAGAATACACATTTAGTTCCTATTGCATTCTTGTTTGCTGGTCTTGGGACTAACTCTTCTCAATTTGCATCAATTCTTCTTCCATAGCTTTGGTCTAATTCTCATCCTTACATGCCTCAATCACTTTCTTCTTATCAACACACCTTTGCTCTTATCACCAATGATTTGATCTTTAGAATGATTCTTTTACACATACTTAGGAGTCTTAGGAATCCTTTCTAGAGCATCTTCCTCTTCAACTTGCATATCCTTGTCTTTCTCTTCTTCTTTTTCTTCTTCTCTACAAGAGGACTCATCATATTCATATCCTTCTATTAGTACTAAGCTTCTATGTGGTTCTTCATCTACTTTGTCACTTGCACTTTCAACTATCTTCTTTAGCCTCTTGTTGTAGTATCAATAAGCCTTACTTCTTGTAGAATATCCAAGAAAGATTCCCTCATCTGATCTTACATCAAACTTTCCTAGGTTTTCTTCATCTCTCGTGATATAACATTTGCTTCCAAATACTCTAAAATATTTGACAGTAGGAGTTCTTCCATACCATATTTCATAGGGAGTTTTTGAACTCTTTACTCTTGCTTGTACTATATTGAGTATGTATACTAAAATATGAATAGCTTCTCTCCAATAGACATCCAGTAGATTTTCTTTCTTGATCATTGTCCTTGGTGCTTCTTGAACTGTCCTATTCTTTCTCTCCACCACTCCATTTTGTTGATAAATTCTAGGAGCTAACAACTACCTTTTTATTCTATGATCTTCACAAAAATTGTTAAACTCATTGAAGGTTAATTCTCCACCTCTATTAGACCTTAAGCACTTGATTTTCATATCCATTTCATTATCAACCATAGCTTCAAATTCCTTAAACTTGTCTAGAGATTTTGATTTTTCTTTGAGAAAAGTTACCCGAGTCATTCTAGAGTAATCATCAATTAGCAACATGAAATACTTGTCACCTTGAAAGCTTCTTGTTCTTGTAGGTCCACATAGGCCTGTATGCACCAACTCCAAAGGTCCTGCAGTAGAATATTCTTTGATATTGAACCTCTTTCTTGTTTGTTTCCCAACCTAACATTCCTTGTAAACTATATTAATAGGTTTTGTAATTCTTGGGAGATCTCTCATAGTTTGAGTAGAGTTGATCCTCACTAGACTATCAAAATTGATGTGACACATTCTTCTATGCCATAGCCAACTTTCATTGATTTGAGTTATAAAGCACTCACCATTAGCACCTTTGAGCCGATAAACATTCCCATCCGTCCTTACTCTTGTAGTAACTAGATTTCCAAAGTTTCCTTTTTTTATTTCACAACCACCATCCTAAAATACAAAATTATATCCTTTGTTATACATTTTTCTACCCTCAAAAGATTATGCCAGAGACCCTTGGCATAAAGAACATCATTTGTATTATGATTTCCATCAAAACTAATTGAACCTTTTCCACATATCTTAGCAAATGTATCATCACCAAACTTAATAAGACCATCTTCAAAGTTCTCAAGTTTAACAAACTTACTCTTATCACCTATCATATAATTTGAGCATCTGATGTCAAGTATCTAGTGATTTTTCTCCTCTCTAGCATGAAAAATAGTCACCATAGTTCCTTTGATGTTGTGACCTATTTCCAAAGCAATTTCCTTCATACATCTTTCAGATTCAGTAGAATTATTTCTAGCATTCAAAGCTATGAACAAGCATTGATCATTTTCATCATCCAGGTAGTCATATTCATCATCAAATATGTTAGCATCTTCTTTAACATAATAACTTCTCTTGATAGATTTACCTCTATTATCCTTTTCTTTGTCATTTGAAACTTTGGTTGGACATCTTGAAGCATAATGACCTATCTTTCCATAGTTAAAACAGTTGAAAGGTAACTTACCTCAATATTTTTTAGTGCCCTTTTTGAATCTTCTTACAAAATTTTCATTTATTTCATCAAGATCACCCTGATTTGATCCACCATCCTTCTCTATTTTGCTAGCTTTAAAAGTAGTCTCTTTTCTTGAATCATTTTGACCAAAATCTCTCAATTCAAAAGTAGTTAAAACACCAAACAACTGATCTCTAGAATAATGATCTAAATCTCGAGCTTCCTCAATAGCAGAAACTTTAGAACTATAATATTTAGGAAGAGTTCTTAATACCTTCTTTACCACCTTATCTTCTAGTTTTCCACCAAGGCCATTGATGGAATTGAGAACTTCATCAACTCTATGCATGTAGCTTGTAATATCTTCATCTTTTGACATCCTTAGGGTTTCAAACTTAGTCTTCAAATTCTGCATATATTGCTTTCTTGACTTTATCATCTTCATCATAGATACTTTCTAGCTTCTTCCAGATTTGTAGCCCATAACCTTCACAAGCTCTAAATCAGCAAGACCACTCAAAAGAGCATTCCTTCCTTTTCCATTGTTCTCATATGCCTTGATCTCATCAGCAGTTGTTGGACCATTAGTAGGCATGGTATATCAATCTTCAATTGACTTCCAAACTTCAAATCCCATGGAAACAAGGAAACCTTTCATCTTGGTTTTCCAAAATACATAATTTGTCCCATCAAATAATGAAGCCTCCTTCCTATGTGCCATTCAGATCTACCTCAAGTGGTTAAGCTTCTTCCAAGGAACCTTGCTTTGATACCAATTGTTAGATGCATAGAACAACTGAGAGGGGGGGTGAATCGGTTATACATTAAAACATCAAAAACCCTCATTAACATTCAAATATTTATTATCTCTTAAACCCTTAATCAGATTTAGCATGAAAGTAAACAAGTGAAACAACAACACATCAAAACACGATGCACAATAGAACACCAAATTTACATTGAAAACCCAAGAAGGAAAAAACCACAATGAGGATTAGCTCACAATATAAAGTAATAGCAACACCGAAGACAATAGGTTCATTGCCCAAAAGAAAGAAGGGCTCACCACCAATGGTTCACTGTTGGATTAGAAAGAAGAAAGAAAGGAATTGTACAAAGAGAAATCCATCTCAGAGCAATAGGAAGATCCACCACAACAAATTTGAACCATTTGTAACCTTCATATCACTACTTCTAGTAACTTCTAGCACACTACAAATGTAGACCCTTCTACTCACTTCATATTCATAGGCATTAGACTCGCACTCAAATTACCACACTTAATAAAATTCACATCTTTCACACACCTACAAATAGATACACATCTTCAACAATTTACCTTGCTTATATACCACCACAACCTTTAAAAAATTCTCCAAGGTTGGCTATGCACATCAAACGTGCAATTTCAAAATAGGTTGACACCAAAACATCTCCACAATGGAAAGAGATGAAGGAAAACCACACAAAAAATTAACTAGGACCCAAATCCACACTAACACGCTTTGTAAAGCTTCCACAAACAACATACCACTTTCGTAATTAGCGTTAACATGCCAGGTCGATCAAGCCTATATTAACACCCTTAACAATTAAGTTCATGCTTAACTAGGTCCAAAGACAAATTCATGGAACACATAACAACACTCCACAATATCCATACAATATCTCAGAATATTCCAACATCATCAAAATATTCTGCAACTTTGTCACAACCCCCAGAAACTTAGAACACCATCATTCTGTGCAACCATACATTTTGGCACAGACATCCAACTCACCAAAAAACCTTGTGGAACACCAAAGAACTTGAATATTAAAGGAAAGGTAGATACAAATAATATAAGCAAGTTCCCAAATCCGCAAGACAAAAAACCTCAATACAGAGAAATGTAGAGCAATCTCATTTCTCCCAAACACCTTGTTTCACTAGACAAACATACTATCAAACACAACCTTCACTATAGAATGATCTAGGACTTGAAACTTTGGATATAGAACCTTTGAAAACCTCTAATCATCATATCCAAACCACATAGGCATAACTTCAACCATGAATAAATGTAGAGCATAACATTGAACACCACTTCTTTTATTCAAATTTTCTTAAAAGCACTTGGAAACCAAGTGAATCAACTGCATTAGAAACACTACTAACATATCTACAACACGTCTGTAGCATCTTCAAAACCTCTCATCAACTATAACACATCCAACCATCTCTCCAAGCACAACTTTTGCAACTATACTGAAGTAAGACATCAATGACAATGCCAACAATATTGTGTTGACATCAATACCAACAACTCCAGGCTTCCAACAACTCCAATGCTATGGGTTGACATCGTCAACACTAGTAGCATTCCAACACTCTTCATATAAGGGCTTGACATCAATGACAACACCCAAACAACTCACAAATAACTCAAGCTTCCAACAAGTGCATCTCGAGAAAAGCCATCATGTTGTTATGGCAAGAAGAAATATTGAAGAGGAGAAGATAGGTGCAAAAAGTGTAGTAATGGAAATATTTAATTTTCATGAATTTTTTGTCACTATAGGGATAAATCATTGGTAAAGATGTTCTTGGAAGAGGAGGAAAAATTGTAGTGGGTTAATTCCCACAAAGGTGGAAGATGAGAGTGGAATTTTGTGGAGGTGGTCGGACTATGGTGGGAAGGATCCCACAAGCAGAGAGAAGGAAGGAATAATTAGGTGGAGGTGGATGGTTTGTGGTGGGTTGAGCCCCACAAGAGAGAGCACAAGAGGAGGGAAGAAGGGGAAGCAAATTTGTTGGAGGAAGATGGTGAGCATGCCGAAAAAGTGTTAGAAAAGAAGAACAAAGAAAATTTTCTAGGGTACCATCTCAGTATTTGAGTATGTTGCAAGTTGCTTGCAACTTGAAATATTGGTTCTACTACTCAACTCCATTTTGTGAGCCTATTCTCACAAACTTTCTACCATGGGTGTCTGATGCAAGAGCATCCATGATCAATGGAAATCTTGCATCAACCAAAGGGGAATTATTTTAATTTTTAATTTCATAAGTTTTGGTAATTTTGTAGTTTGAGAATAAATTGCAATATATTGGCCAAAATATAGTATTAAAATAATTGGACTTATTATATTGTTGCAAAATTGTGGTGTTGGAGATAGTTTAAAGGCAAGTTTAAATCTTGAAAAATACAAAAAGGTAAATATGGCATGGATTTTTGGGAGTTAATAAAATAAATAAAGGGGGATTTAATGATTTTTATAATTATTGGAGTAACCTTTTTAGTGTCATGGGCATAGCCTTTTCAAAGGAGGTAAAAATTAGATTTTTGAAAAGTGGTGCAAGAGTGGTATTAACAATTTTTGGTGTTGTCACTGAAGGAATATTTGAATGTGCCTTTTTGGCATTTAATATTTTTCTAACATGCATTTTTAGAGGATATCCCAAGTTGGGCATAGCATTTGGGGGGAGGCGAGGAGATGGAGTTGTTATTGCATGTTGAAGATTATGTCGGTGAATGTTGATTTGTATGATTCTTCTCCAGATGGGAGGAGTTGAGGAGTTGGGTGTAGCTCTTTGAGAAGGGGTTTGTTGCAAGGTTTTTCCCCTTGGTCTCCTCGTGTTGTGCAGTGTAGTGTTCGAGTTCGTGACATGGCTTAATCACCTCTCATGGATTCATTAACTCTAGCAATTGTATCAAGCATTAATAGGTCAATCTTTTGGTGCAACAAAAAACTGTCTGTGCAACAATTGGTATCAGATCCTGGGTCATGGGTTCGAACCCCCTTGCTTGTGCTAGGGGGGATTGTTGTAAGGTGTGTTCCCTTGGTCTGCTTGTGTTGTGCAACACAACACTCAGGTTCATGACATGGCTTAACTTCCTCACGTGGATTCTATCGAGCATTAACAGGTCAATCTTTTGGTGAAATGGAAATTATCTGTGCAATAGGGTCAAGAATCCATTTTTATTGTAGGTTTTGAGGTGATATACAACAAAAAAAAGAGTGGAAGATTGTCAGTTATTACAACAAAGGTTTTGCAGTATAAGATTGCATGTTGAAGGTGATGCAGGATAATGGTTGGATGATTTTTCTTTTCAAGATTTTGGGGATAAGAGGAGGCATGGATTTTATTGGAGAGGGAAAAGGGGCATCATTGTGGTATTTTTGAGGGTGTTTTTGATAGTAGAAAAAATGTTTGGAAGTTTGCAGGTCATGACAACAAGATTCTTCATTTGAAATTTCAGATTGGAGGAGCTAAAGGTTGCAAGATTGGATTGATTGGAGGAGCCCATTTCATGTTTACTCTTTTTTTTCATAAAATAGTTATATATAACTATTTGTAATGTCTTCTAGTAGCCCATATGGATGCAAACACTGTATTTCCAATTTTCTTGTGGTTTTTCATGTAATTGAGAATATTTTTGAATGATAAATTAGCTACACTTCTTCCAGATTTTGGGTGTTGATTAAATCAATTTCTATGTTATCTTTTGTGAGTTTGTGATTGCTGGAAGAGACCTGTGAGTCTCTTTTATCATGTTGGAACTCTTGAAAAAACATGAACTAATTTTTCACTTCAACAAGTTTGTGAACTTGTGAACTTGTTGAAACTTGGATTTATTCTCCTTCTCTATCTTTCTCTCTTCCTCTTTCTCTCTAGTTCTTTACACTTATGCTAAAATGAAAATCCTATGAACCAAGTTTACTCATAGGAAGGTTTAAAAATTAAAAGAATCATAGAAACTTGAACTTGCTTCACTCATTGCTCCATTGGTATTTGCCTCTTTCCTCCCTTTGTGTGGCACCTTTGATAGGTTCACATGTTGCAAGTATGAGCAGGTTGGTGTTGTCATTGATGTCAACAAGCTTGTGTTGCCATTGGTTTCAACTATATGAGAAGGAAGAAGATAATTATTGGTGGAGATTGTTGCATTGATGATGCTTTGATTAGTTGCATTATGTTGTCATTAGTAAGCTATTGATGTCAACATCTAGTGTTGTTTTGATAAGCTTTTGTTTATGGATATATGATTGAGTTTCTATGTTGCATTTGGCTTGATGGTGATGAGGAATTGATGAAGGTTATCAGGATGTGTCTCCAATGCTTGGTTTTCAAGTGATTTTGAGAAAATTTGATAAAAAAGGAAACAATGTGTTGTAATGTTGTTATGGGTTGTAGAGTAGTGTTTTGGTGTTGCTCTGCATTTATTCAAGGTTGAAGATTTTTCTATTCATTTTGGATATGTTAATTAGAGGTTTTCAAAGGTGTTGTATTCAAAATTTAGTGTTCTAGCTCGTTGTGCAGAAGAAGTTGTGTTCACCAGTGTATGAACAATGTATTGTAGAGGTATCTGGGAGAAATGTCTTTGCTTCATGTTTCTCCGTATAATGGTTTTAGGTCTTGTGGATCTGAAGGTGTGTTTATTGTGTTGGTATCTTTTTTCAGTTAAGGTAGCTTAAGGTTTGGTGCTTTGAAAGTCAGTTTCTTAAGTAACAGTGTATGGCAAAGTTATCTGAGTGTACTGGGTGTGTACATTCTTTAGGTGGAAGTTGTTGCATAGGAGTTTGTTGGATTTCAGGTGTTTATGGAATATTCCAGGTTATGTTCAAGTGACATTTCTTTTCTGCGAGGTGTTGTTGAATCAAAGGAAGTGTGTACTTAAAATTTTAATGGTGTTTACATGGGTAATGGCTGACTTGGTGTTTACACTAATTGTAGTGGATATTTATTGTTTATAGAAGTGTGTTATAGCATGGTGTTATAGGTTTTGGTCTCAAATAAGGAATGATGTTGTCCGATTTCACTTCTATCCACCACAAAAGTGTTTTAGTGTTGAACAAATTTGAAATTGCATGGTTGAGGTGCATAGATGGCCTTGGAGAATGGTTTCAAGGTTGAAGATGGTATAAGTAAGAATTGAGTTGTTGAAGGATGATGGGATAGACAAAAAAGATATGAATGATGTGAAGCGCAAAGTATTCGAGTACGAATTTGAGAATTGCAGTGTGAGATTTCATGTGTTAGATTGTTGGATGTAGTGAGTAGAAGGTGTCTACAATTCTTCATTCATGCTGCAAAGGTGTTGATGTTGTGGTGGATCTCTCTGTGTAACATTATTCTCTATCTTCTTTTCTATTCTAGCAGTGAGCCTTTGGTTGTGAGCCTTTATTCTTTGGGAAATGAGCCCTTTGACAGTGAGCCCTATTGTATTTAGTGTTGATATTACTTTATATTGTGAGCTAATCCTCACTGCGGTTTTTCCCATCTTAGGTTTTCCACATAAATATGGTGTTCTCTTGTGCATGGTATTGATTTGTTTTAGTTTCTATTATTTTACTTTCATGCTAAATCATCATAATATGTTAAAGGTCAATCAAGTTAATCTGGATTTGAATGTGTATGAGGGTTTTGAATGTTTAAGGTACAACTGATTCACCCCCCCTCTCAGTTGTCTTATGCATTCAACAATTGGTATCAAAGCAAGGTTCCTTGGAAGAAAGCTTAGCCGCTTGAGGTCGATCTGGGATGGCGCACAAGAAAGAGATCCCTATATTTGATGGAATAGATTATGCATTTTGGAAGACAAAGATGGAAATATTTCTAGTTTACCTTGGTGTAGAGAAGGGGGATTCGTTGCTCATGAGTCTCTTCATTATCAAGAGAATCCCAGGGAGCGAATTGCCCTAAACTACCTCAAGCTTAGTTGAAATGGACAAGGAAATTGAATGAAGAAATTGAAAATAATGAAATACCAGGAATCTACTATAGATAGACTACTTCAGAGATCAAAAGAGTAGAACCAAAATATATCTATTATAGGAGGAATAACTCTTAGGAAAAGGACAACAATACGGGTTTAGGATGCCAGCACAACACGTTGGAGTTCAAGAGATGTGTTGGTGTCCTATACGAACAGAGAGCTAAACCACAAAACAAACTATTCCACTAAAAATTCCAGATCTAAGGTTTGTTTGAAAAGATAGAGTAACAGAAAGAAATAAAAGCTAAAAAAAAAAAGGAGAACATTCAAGATCTTCCTCCAATATTTTCTCAGAAAACTTGCACACAAGATGAATGAGGAAAAATGTTGGGGTTGTTTTGGGGCTTGCCTCAATCAAACCCTCACTTTAGTGTTCCCACCTCCACGAACAACCAAATAGATAGAAAAAGTGGAAAAGTAAACAAGTACGAAGTGATAAAAACAATCCTCGCTCAAGGAGGATAACCTATATCATGAGATAGAAAATGAACAAAGTACCTATTCATAAATAGATAAGAAGCAACAGAGCATTACCAATAGTTTTTGGCCCCCTCTTGACTGCACAAACGCATTGTTAAAGGCCTGAAAGAGAGCTTTGGCTATTGGAGGGACCTCAATCCAGCAAAGCTTCACTATAGAAGCAAGATCAAAAGAGAAAGAAGTAGAGAATAGAGTAAGATTGAGAGATTTGAGTGTTAGAATGAGAGAGAGAGCCCCAAAATGAAGAAAAGAGATAGTTTTGTTGTTGCAAGAGGAAGGAGCCATTACACTGAGAAGTATGATTGCGGGGACACATGCCATGAGTCAATATTCCAAGATTCTGCATTTCAAACTCAAAAAACCACGTGGATGCTAGCGCGCTGCGTGGACATTTGCATGTCGCACAGGCATCCAACACATCATTTTTTAGGAAATGAGGTGGTAGACTATTATTGCTTCATTGTTGGTCCTTGTGGCATTGAAATCATGAAATTCTGATTGATAAGGTTCTTGCCATAAATACGTTTAAGTGTAATAAATGCAAGGCCAAATGTGCAAATGTGAAATTTCCCCTAAGGTGCGATAAAAGTCCAAAAGCTTCATTTCTTGAGCATTTAAAGATATTTTTAGCCATTTAAGGATAAAATTGTAGCGTAGACATCCTAACGATGTGAATTCATCTTGCCGACACATCGATGACATTTTCATGCATTGGAGCCCGCTAGGTGCACTAGTGTCTAGTTAGCCATCAATGGTAGACCTCAGATGATGTCACATGATGTCTGCGTGGTGCGCCTACATCCTAGATGTTAGAGTGAGAAATTTTTTGATGTAGAAGATAAAAAATTTCATGCCAGGTGTGTTGATACAAATATTTTCTATTTTTATAGGATTACCCCAAGATTAGAGAGAATCCTAGCAGGTGGGTGTTTCATTTGGTCTGTGATCAGGTGCAATGCCTAGACTAGGTAGAGTAGGATCACCTATGGTGCGTCAGATTATCATACTTCTACACCATGCTAGAGATGTTTCATGACCACATGCTCATGGCACTAATGGAGAGGTGGGATGCCACCACATCGATATTCTAGTTATCGATGAGCGAGATAATCGTCACTCTCTAGAGGACATCTATCACATCATTGATCTTCCCATCCATGAGTAGCGAGTGACCATTGATGACACACTCTGCCCGTGAGCATGTAAACGGGGTTTGATATTGTGTCGGTCGAGATAGTAACGACGACGAGACCGACCACATATACATCCACTAGTTTGAGTAGGGTAGCACAACAATCCCTCTGATATGATGCGTGATGGTCATCATAGTGGCCATGCATGTCATGACAGATTCATGGGGCTCTCACCTACACAGGGACCTCATTCATACCATCACAGTGAGTTGGGAAAGTTCATGCATCATGAGCTCGTAGGTTCGTGCATTATGGGTTCATGAGCCTCACAATGTGTACGTTACTACAGGTGTGGACATTCACACACATCACATGCATGTGACTAGTGGGCTATCCCTAAGTGAGGGATTATATAATGCCTATGGCCCATTGGTATGAGTTGGTGAGGTAGTGGCGGCATGGTGATTTACAGTTTTGGAATCTTTAGTTTGATATATTGCAGGTCGACCAGATATGATGGCAACCATGAAGATGATTCAGATGGGTTGATAATGGTAGGTACTTGAGGAACCTATAGTGCAACAATTTTTTATTAGGTCACACTGATTATATTATTATGCCCTCTTATTGGTAGAGGGTTATGTAGTAGTATGACATTATACAAACTATCTCTCATATAGTCTCATTATACACATGAGTTGTGAGGGGTGCCATGCAGCCAAGCAATTGTCAAAAACCATTGATCATCGACATCATCCATTTTGATGATGATAAGGATAATTATGACCAACCTCCAATGCACCCTATCGATGACGTAGGCATGATCCATGAATTTCATACATGGTGGAGGATACATTATCCTACACTAGTTTTCTTAGCGAATGCCCCCATGGGGGATCTGGGCATGCAAGGTGATGCTTTGACGAGGCTATGGGGAGGAGGTGGAGGTAGAGGTGGCAACATGAGAAATAGGGTGAGGAGGCTAGCATGATAGAGGCAAGATCGAGGTGGTAATGGAGGATGTCCTCTCCTCTGCTCATTGTCCTAGTCTCAACAACGGTACCAACTTCATCCGTCGATCTAGCAACAACCCTTCCAAAACCAATAACATCATTTGGAACTAGGGTGGTTGGACCTAGCCATGCTCCTCCCCCTGACCCACATTGGTAGGTAGGGGACCCAGGTATGATAGTGTGTCTTATGTCATTTCATTCCCATACTTTCAATTTTCATCTCATGTATATTCTTTTATTTTGGTTTCATGTTTATACATCATGTGGTACTGGTGGGTCTTATTCTCTTTGTGGTTGCAGTGGACACACATAGATGGACTACATTTATAGTGGAGTGCATTTCAGAGACAACCCCTACCATACCAATCCAAGGGTTCATCCTAGACACATACCAACCAACTTCAACAGGGTGACACACCCACCTTTTCAAGCCATTCGTAGTCCTAAGGATGACATGCAAGGAGGGGTAGGAAAATATCACCCAAAGAACTATCAATGCCACTACCACTACAGGATAGAGAGACCAAGTGTTGACAAAACTACAGACTGAACTGTCTGAGAGAGATACAATTGTGATGAGAGTTGAGAGTGCCAAGTAGGCACGTGACACTCTATAGAGCCAGCTCGATGAGCTCACACAATAAGTGGCAGTTGTAATGTCGAGCTCCAGATAGCCTCCTTATAGGGAGAGATTAGAGGACTACGGGTGGTGGTATCCAACTCACGGTCACACAGGTCCTACTTTGTCTCTATTGTTTAGCCTTAGTGATAGCCACCTCCAGGTCCAAAGGGATTAGGGAGCCATGCACCCGAGGTTTACAGACCTGATTTTGTATATCATTTTTGTAGATCATTTTGATGTATAGACATTGATATATATATACAATCGCCACTTATTTTTTGATGACAATGACACGATACATGTACATGATATTTGATATATATACATACATGAGATGTCGGTTCCAATATTTTGGCATTTCTTGTTTCATGTGTATGCTTCTTTACTTTCGTGCATGATTATGTGGTGGATGTTATACTTATAGATGTATGTTTAAATTAGATGCTATCACATTTTAATAAACACACATGGATGTATGTTAATTAAATACAATGATAATCTAATTTCCTACCTAAAATATGTAATGTAATGCATGGATACATAGCATATTAGAACACACGTATGTATGTCTCTCACACACACACATGGTTGCATCATAACAATTTTTTTTTTAATGTGTTAATGAAGGAATTCCAACATATGACATGCTACAACCTTGAGGGATGAGTGTTACACATGTGACACATAGACACTATGCATAGTCTCGACGAAGGTGAATTGTATTAACAAGTTATTTTAGAGGCATACCATTCATAGACGACAATCCATAGGCACCAAAACCATACATGAAGATGATAATGTAAGGGACCAACCAATTAGGACTAAATTTTCCCCTTTGATTAGGCGGCGCATTTACATTTCTCTGATTCTTTGTTACACCCCTAACTTTAACTATGTTTTACTTTTTTACTTTGAAGTAATTAGTAGATGATTACGCATGATTTGATGTTTAGTAAAAATGTTAGGGAAAATCAATGTTTTCATGAGCTATGTTTATTTGACTCAAAATTGACATGTGCTTAAAAGTTTTCAACATCTGATGATTTCATAAGGATTATGAAATGATTAATAATACATTAATCTTGAGTTTGGTGTTTGCAAGTTGCATTCAGGAAACAGGTTTCCACCCTTCGAGAATGGGAGGGAGAGCATCATCAGAGAAAAGGGTATAGATACAAGGAAAAGAATAGGTTGTTTCCATCTTAGGTCTAGTGTTGATGTAAAATGGTGAACCTAGTTGAGTATGGTAAGTGATACTTGACCCTTTTGGTTTAAGTTTATTTCTCGACTCAACAAGTTGCCGATGTCGTTTAAGTCTAGTTCATGTTATTTAACGTGTTTAGAAGCTTGTCGATAGTAATCGATTAGTTGACCTTTGCGTTGATATGATTCTCTTAAGGGTTATTAACTCTCTTTTTATTATATAAAATAGATGAATATATGAATTTCGGTATACGTGGGATAAGGTAAGCATATGTACTCGTATAGATGGGTGCATGGATGCATATATGCGTACAAAGACATAGATATTGTCAACATACAAACATTTACATTCAAGTACGTATGAATACATACGCACATGCATAAGTTATTATGACAAAAATGACTCATGTATAAATATGTTCATATATGTATGATGTGTGACCTTTATATGCTTTTAATTATTGGTTCTCATCATGTTATTGCATGAGGATGTTGATTGTTTAGATCAACATTGAGTTCATTTTGTTTTGGTGAGTACGTTGATTGGATGACATAACGAACTATGCTGTCAACTCTTGCCCATGAAACTTTTAGTTTCTTAAAAGGTTATTATGTTAAACTATATGTTGACAATTTACATTGGCTGCATATGTCGAGAGTTAACGATGGATCAACTCTTAGTAAAAGAGGGACAAATCATTTTTTGAATTGCTCGACCCTTTAATGAGGAGCTTAATTGAATGTTATGGCAGTAGGTATATATATACATTTACTAATGTCTACATGCCAACGTAAAGCCCTTTTAGCCGTTAAAGGTGATAGAAGTTTAAATTCAATGGAAATGCTTTTGAAAAGCTATTACAAGGCCATGTCATAATGCTTGAGGGTGGCACATGCTTAAGCAATGTGCAAGTCAAGTGTTACCATGATTGGAGTCGTGGCTATCTCCATGATTTGTTAAGTGATAAATGATTGCTTTTAACCATTCTTGATGGGGAGTTATCTGGGGAACAAATAATAGCCGCTAGGATAACGGTTTCTAGATGGTTTTTTCCTCTGCCTGAATGTGGAATATCTTAGGAGGATGGAGGCAATAAATATACGAGTGTAACCATTCCTCTATGGAATGATGTGAGTAGGAGGTGATGCTTCTTTAATGAATTTTGGAACTATTTCTTGTGGGGGGTAGATGGGGCCATTCTTTTGGAATATGGTGGATATTGCAATGGGGAGGTGAGAATATCAGGAGATGGGGGTGAGGATTATTACATAGTGGAGAAGAATGCCAAGCGGTGGCATAGGGAAAGAAGAGAGTTATCTTTTAGCGGTGGACTAGAAGGTTGTGATAGCTAGGAGAAAGGGTGAAGAGGCTCGAGCGTAGTGTGCAAGACACCCATTGTTGTGTCATGTCGCAAGTATGATGACTTTAAAATTCATGGCTCATACATTTAATGGTTTCCAATATAGTTTTAAGCCTTTGTTTTGAAGGATGTTGACTATGTCAACTTGTGGGAACTAACCACGTACGCAATGAAATGCTGAGTCAGGAGTATAATTTTATGTATATCTTGATGATTTTATCTGATTTTTGAAGGCACTTGAAGCTTCACCGTAATATTTTCTTGATGTTTTTTTGAAGCTATTGTGTCTTAACAGCACCTGACCAGCTTGAGGCCATAATACCTTCGATGTTTATGCATGCATGTGCACCTACAAATACGATTTATCCCTATTGAGTGATGTACCTTTTCATAATGGTTTCTTTTAATTACTTATCAGTCGATAAGCCTTTAAAACCTAGTGTTTATTACTAAGCCTGATAGGGTGATAATTTTTTGTTAAAGGCAGGTCAAGGGTTTTGGCTTATGGAATAGATACCACAAAATTGTTGCAAGTCATAACAACAATGGCCATATTCGTGATAGAAACAAACATTTTAAACTCAATGGCACAACTGAGTAGGTTTCGTGTGCACTTGATTCTTTATCTTGCCAACCCGATAGTAAGTAATTCCAAACCTCAGCTGCTTGTGCATATTGTGTATATCATGGTTATTAAGACTCTTCGTGGAGATGAGCAAGTTATTATACATATATACAGATATATTATGACTTTCTTGAAACCATGACTTTAAGTCATATTCCCTATGTGAAGTGACTTCTTGATAGGTTCTTTGATTATAGGAATTTACTCTAGTTATTCTATAAACTAGTAGTATTAAAGAAGGTAAATGCCAACTTTGTGAATGGCAATATTTTATATATGGCATTAGGAAGTTTCTTAAGGAGGAACTTATAAAAGAGATTGACTCTATGAATCTTTATGAGCATTTTGTAGATATTTTAATTTGAGCCTTTTATATTTATTATGTTTTGATTTTAAATTTGACAATAGGTAAAAAAAGTAAGCATTGACCGGGTGGGGCAAGTGTTGAAAACAAGAATGTACCTTTGTCCAAGAAAATGGGATAATGTGATGTGGAGTCACTAGTTCTGAGTGTCTATGAAACTAATAACCTAAGTATGGGTTTTCGGGATAAGATCAAGTGTCCAAGAATTGGATTTAGAAGAATTAGAAACCTAACTTATGTTGGAATTCAATTGTTCCACATAGACCAAGGGTCGAAAGCAGTTTATTTATCTTTTATAAGTCAAACCTTTAAAGGGTTGAAAGATTGACTTAGATCAAGACTATTGATATGAAACGACAATATTCTTTTAGATATTATATAGGTGAGGGAATATCTTGAGTACTATATTAATTCATATACGTAAAATGTGAACTCAAACAATGCCAAGTGGTCTAGGAAAGACTAGAAGCATTTTGCTCTTATGATTTGCTGCTTTTGGAAAAACAAGGATGCTTGATATTTGCATGTATTAGGTTAGAGAAGCTAAACCCTAGTATTGAAACAAGGAGGTTATAGGAAATCTATAACTCTTACGTCAGATATGACATTGTACACATATATACTAATTGACAGTGAAGGGTTGAGTAAAACATAGAACAAGATAGGGAATCTTTATAACACCAGGTTAAGAGATTCTATGATAATGCCGAAACTCAATTTAACACATAAAATATGTTGGATATTGAATGTTGAGAGTAAATGACATGAAGTCATAAACCCTAGATATTGCAAGAATCCAATAAGGGACTTTTAAAAGGTTGAAATACCTGAATCTTTACATTGCATGTATATCCTAGATTAAGGATTAGTTCTAAGTTAGATTAGCTAGAATGGTTTTTCTATACAAACTAGTTTGTGTCTAGAGTACCAATAGAGTAATTAAAACTACATAATGTGATAGTTCTAGGATGAGTCAGAGGTGTGTGTCTAGATGGCATGACCAATCAGAATGATCATACTAAGTTAGAAGGGATCTAGAGTTGTATGGTAGTTTTGTGGGACACATCACTAGGACTTAGATGAAGAAACTTGATAGTTCCTTATATCTATACACTTCGTGAAGGGCCAGGGTGCTTCCAGTTAGGAAGTGTGCGGGGGACCACTTGAGTCCGCGATTGGAGGAAAAGTACTTGAATGATGCTCTCCCTTTGTAGCAGAAGATTCACCGAGTCTCGTGAAGATCGATATCAACATTCCAGATGCAGTGAACTCCATGTTATGGTTTATGACAGTCAACCTATGAGGTAAAACTATTCTTTATGCTAAGTGTATTTTATGTGATATAAATGAAAAGTGTAAGGAATTATCTTGATTCTAGTTATGATTGCATGTGAATTCAAGTTTGAATTTATCTGGAAAATTTGTACTTTATTCTTGTGCTTATGCAAAAGTTAAAAAAAAATAAAAATCTCTCATGTTTACTAAGTTTATTTACCAAATTCTTGAGATTAATTGAGTATTAAGAAGAGGGTTGTTACATTCTCATAAAGAAGTCACCTACCTTGAAATTTCTAGGAAGAACACTTTGATATACTACCTAGAGAGTGATCGTTGATAAGCTTTAAGATAGCCAAGGGCTTGTAAGCGGTGCTCATTGAGCAACTCAAGCTGATGCAAAAAATTAGATCAGTAAGTTTTGTCATCAATTAACCCTTTAAGGGAAACCCATAAAGATGTAATTTCCAACTCTAAAGGAATGATAGCTTCAGCAGTGTACACAAGGTTGTAAGCCATTGTTCTCGTCATCGTATGAACACTTGTACAATAGGCCCACAAAGCGTACATTAACTGAATATGCCAATTCTTACCATGTTTATTTACTATTTTATAAAGAATAAGCTCAAGAGTTTTATTAGAAACGTTTGATTGGCCATTAGACTGAGGATAATAAGGTGTAGAAAATCTATGTTGAATATGAAATTTCTCTAGGAATTGATTCACTTATTCTTGAATGGTGTACCATTGTCAAAAAAAAAGGTAGAAGGAAACTCAAAGCGAGCAATGATATTGTTTAGAAGAAAGCTACAAATAGCTTCAATGTTCGTGGATCGAAGTGGGATATCTTTGACCCACTTAGTGAAGTAATCGATAGCAATAATAATAAAGACATGCCTTTGGAAGAAGGAGGTGATATCTTTCTAATGATATCCAACCCCCATTTTGTGAATGGCCAAGGAGAAGTCTGATTTTGTAGCTCTTGAGTAGGAGCATGAATGTGGTCCGACTATATTGTTGACATTGCAGACACTTCTTAAGAAATCAAAGGAACCTTGTTCTATTGTTTGCCAGAATTATCCAATGTGGATCAGTTTTTGCACTAGGGATTTACCACCAAAATGTCCACCCCCAAAACTTGAATGGGCTTCCTTAAGGGCAAGGGGAATTTCCGCCTTAGTGAGGCACTAAAGAAGAAAACCATTGTAGGATTTTTTATAAAGAACATCTAATAGTACAATGTAATGGACTGAAAGCTTTCATATCCGAGTGTGATCATTCTTTGTCACATCATCGAGAAAGTTTCCAGTCTTCAGATAGTTGTAGATGTTAGAGTTCCATTCTCCCAAGTCTACGTGAGCACACACGAGAGAATTAGATTTAAGTTGATCAGAAATAGCATGAAAGTGAATAATATGAACCACAAAGTGGTATTCCTTCATGTCCTTATTTGAGGGCACTAGGGAGGTAGCACTTGCCATGGCATCCATGTGTCAGTTTTCTCTCCTAGGTACACTATCTATTGTGAAAGAGGAGAGTCGATAAAGTAAGGACAAAGCTAGGTTCGAATATTAAGACAACTTACTTTTCTTAGCTTGATATGTTCTTGTGATCTAATTCACAATAAGCGTAGAATCTTCGTGTATGTGGAGATGTTTTATGTTTAATGCGATTGCAGTACGCAAGCCAACAATAAGGGCTTCATACTCAATGATGTTATTAGTACATTGGAATTCTAATCAAAAGGAGAGAGGGACTAGCCTTCCCTCAAGTGAGATCAAAACTACACTCACCTCAGATCTAGTCTGACATCTCAATCAAAATACATCTCCCATACAAAATCATGAATAATTGTGAAAATATCTTCATTAGGAAAAAAGTCCAAACTACGAAAGGAGCGAGATGAAGGAGCATCTGCCAATTGATTGACAACCAATAGACCTTTTATTGATTTCTTAGTCACGAAATTTATGTCAAACTCAGAAAGAAATATTACCCATTTTGCTAACCTCCCAATAGGTCAACACTAGAAAGCAAATGCTTCAAAAGATCACTTTTCACAATGACATGTGTTTCAACATGAAAAATATAATGTCTTAACTCCTGCGTAGCAAAGACAAGAGCGAGACATTATTTCTCCATGGTAGAGTAATGCATTTTGTATTCAACAAGGACATGAATAATGTAGTAGACCACTCTTTCTCTACCATCATCACTGTATTGAGCAAGCAAGGCTACCAAAGCATAAGGTGATGCAACAAGGTAGATCAAAAAGGGTCTATCCTGCATAGCCGGCATTAAGATGGGAGGATTGGCTAGATGGATTCTTATTGAATCAAAAGATTTTTGGCACTCATCATCCCATATAAAGTGAACATATTTCTTCAACAGATGAGTGAAGGGAAGCGTATAATCAACCAACTAAGATACGAATCTACAATCTGCTTAAATATTCCCTTGTAAACTTTGTAGCTTAGAGATGTTTCTAGGTGGAGACATGTTAACAATAGCATCAATTTTATTTATATTGACTTCAATTCCATGATGAGAAAATACAAATCCTAAAAGTTTTCCCGCGTCCACATCGAAGACACACTTCAAAGGATTGAGCATCATCTTATAGAGTCAAAGTATTTAAAAGATGAGACAAATATTTCCTACGTGATCTTGACGAGCTATGGATTTCGCCAAGATGTCATCAACGTAGTCTTCTAGGATTTTATGAATGAAGTCATGAAAAATGAGGATCATCGCTCGTTGGTAAGTCATGACTGCATTCTTTAGCCTAGATGAAATGACCACATAATAGAAAGTACCCCAAGGGGTGGTGAAGGTTGTCTTATACTAATCTTCTAGGTTAATTCGAATTTGGTTATAGCTTGAGAAGCCATCCATGAAGGACAACAAGGCATGGCTTGCAGTCAAGTCTACAATCATATCGATATTAGGAAAATAGAAAATCATCTTTAAGAGAAGCCTTATTAAGGCCATGAAAGTCAATGCAAATACAAATATGACCGTCAGGTTTACTAAAAGTAAAGATATTCAAGATCCAAGGTGAATATTTGATAGGACAGATAAAGCATGCTTTTAATAACTTCTCTATCTCAGTCGTAACCAACAAGGCCACCTTGGGATTGATCTTTTAGATTTTTTGCTTAACAAGCTTGGCATCAGGACATAGGATGATATTGTGGACCACTATGGACTCATCAATATCAAGCACGTCCTCATATGACCAAGCAAAGATATCAGGATGAGATTGTAAGGGGTCTGAGTGCTCCTTAGCTACTTCTAAAGAAAGACATTTTCCGATCTTAATCACTTTTTCAAAGGATTTAGGATCCATGAAAAATTTAGTATTATCTCCCTTAAGGAGAGGAATATTGTCTTCAAGATGAGGTATTGGGACACCATCATCAACATTAGATAGAGGAACCTCCTCATCCATATTCAAAATACATTCTCCAAAGTACGCTTGTTTATTCCAGTGGTACGAGAATTGTCACTTATGGTGAAAGGAAGGAAAGTGGGAATAATCACCTAAGAATTCTTCCAACACTTCTTCTGAGTAAAAGACATCTAGAGAAACTTTTCCAAGTTATATTTTATCCTTTATTAGTTCAGGGTGAACTAGGTTGAGAGGTTTAGTCTAAATCATGTTAACGCTCCACCATAGTTTTTGTCTAGATTGTTCAATAGAGCATCCTAGTCCCAAGTTATGCTTGTGAGGCTTAAATTGGATAGGGACCTAAATTCCATGTTCAATATGCTCAAGACCTTTATGACCATAACCATACATAGAAACAAGCCCATATCCAGGGCCATAACATGTTTGTAAAGCCTCAGAATGATGTAGATCAAGGTGGGAAGACTCTCAACAATAAGGATCAATCAACTTTGGTCAAAGTAACTCTTCACCTAGGTTCTAATTCAAAAGGCATCAACTCACCCTCAAGTTCACCGATCAACCAAGTTTGCAAAATTGGCAACAAAACTCCACAAGACCCCTTTCAAAGTTCTCAACATTCATACAAATGACAATTGAAAGAACCTCAAATAACGACCAATCAGGATTCCTTGAACTTCATGAAAATCACTGTTTTACACCCTAGTTCCCCTTGTAGTACTTGGAAACTAGTTTTTCATTCTTTTCACAAAATTCTTCCAAAACACCAAGGAAATTAATTATGTATTCAGGGACCCATTTCAGGGTTACACAATGTACTAAAAATATAGATTCACTTCCTTTGGACTGAATGCTTCAAAATTTGCTTTTTCACTGTTTTAAGCCCCAAATTAGGGCAACTTTTCAAAGGGACTACCCTTAAAACTTCATACCAAACTACCAAACCCAAAAATAGTCTTTGTTTAGGTCTTAAAACAAAAAAGTTCTAGGTTTTAGGGCCCTATTTGCTCAATTTGAGCCCCAACACAAAAACCCTCCATTTGCTCATAAACTCTTAGGGTTTTATAGTTTTCACTATTCCCAGGCCTTTCAAGCCTTCCAAAAGCATAAAAAAGGTTTGATAGAGTCTGGATAAGGACAAAAACTCATTACATTGACCATTCTTCTAACAGTTCTTTAAATCACCATCATGGTACATCAAATTCACATGATAAAATGCTTATTTTTTGATCAAACTCCAACTCGCTAGACCTAAACTCATCCTACAATGGTTAAGATAAAAAATAAATCCTATTTTAATACACAAAAATACATCCCACCAATAAATAAGACACAATAGTAGGTGGGATGGTCATTTCATGGCCTATATCACTCACAAACCCTCACTTCCACAAAATAGAGCAGTTTTGGTAAAATGAAGATTCCACACACAAAACAGTGTTTTAAAGCTTCAAATAAAAATAAAATAATGAGTAAACACATACAACTTCAGGTATTGATGATATCAGACCATGGAAGGCTTGTACAGTTCTGTACAGGTTTGGAAAATAGTAAAAAACACAAAAATTATAGAAATTTTGTAGAGTTTTATTGATTGTTCACTTCAAATCTTCCACCAACCTCTCAAAACAAGATACTCAAGCCTTTAAAAGGGTTTCCCAAGACAAACCATTGGCTAACCACCTTACAACTGAATTTTTAAATCATCCATGATCGTTGGAGGATTAATTACCTCTTTTTACATAATTTGTCATACTTACAAGCATATTGAAATCTTTGTGCAATGTTTGTAACCTATAACTCCTAAAACTATACCAAAGGCTTGGAAATAGCTTTATGACCTCCTCAAGACACTAATATTGCACACTTTACATGAAGATTCAAAAATTTCCTTCAAAAGGCTACAAAACATTTTAGTGCAAAAATCACCATTTTTCCACATTTTGACACCAAAACTTCAAAACTCAACCTAGAACATGACTAATGGTCTTGAGTGACCTTATTCACAACAAAAAATTCTTGAAATTCCTAAACCAACCTATTGGCCACCCTAGTTACCATCACATGATGAAGTATAGAAGATGAGGTGTAGGTGCTGGACCACAAAAGGAGGTGGTTCCACATAGAGAGTGTCTTTCCACCAATGAGTGTCAAACGTGTCTACAAGACCAAAACCATCCTTATCATTTGAATTACAAAAATTAAACTCTTTAGCATAACTTTGATTATCCTCCTTGACTAGGGAATAGTTGGGTTCCTAGATAGGATAACGACTTTCCTTCTCAATGGAAGGTTGATCAACATTCTTAGTGGAGGTATTTGAAGTTATTGGAAGATCGAGGTGGACTAGATTCACTTTGTACTCTCCAATGAAGAATTTAGACAATTTCAAGGATCCCCAATCATTTCCAAGACATGGATTTGATTCTAAAGAAGTAGACAGGGAAGACTTAGGACTTTCTGCTTTAGGTTGTTCCTCCTTCGGGACACTCACTTCGAGGATGATCTCTATAGATGGCATCATTGAAGAGCACACCAATGCATTAGAGGTTAGTGATGGAATACAATTATTAAGAGTGTAAACAATTGAGGCTCGACCAGTAGCCGCCAACTCACAAAGGTGGACTACTTCAGGGTTATCCTTAATCATAATCAGTTGATTATTAGCTACAAAATTTAAAGAATGATGCAGAGTAGAAGTCACAGTTCACATAGCATGAATCCAAGGTATTCCTAGAAGAAGGTTGTAAGGTAAGGGGCTAGGCATTACATACAGAAAAGTGGGTAAGGTAACAGGTATTAGCCGCAAGGGGAAGATTATCATGCATATGGCTTGTCAACCAACATTATCAAATCCATGAATGTATAAAGAAGTAGCTAAAGAAGAAGAATCAATGTTAATATTAGGTAGTAGATCCATACCATAGACATTGAGAGCCAAACCAGTGTGAATGAGGGTACATCTAATACCAATGTTGTCAACCCTAACTATGATCATTAAAAGGTTTTCTTGCTTCTACACATCCAAGGGAAAAAGTACCTGTGGATAGAATGTAATATTCGGTGAATCTGAATGAATATGAGCCATCAACGCATTAATATCCATTGACCTAGTGGAGTTGGGAAAGAGGATATTTTGCAAGGCTTCCTGAAGCATACCTCGATAAACCAGAGTGGTTTGAAGCAAATCCAAAATTGAGATCTTAGCTGGAGTAACATGAAGTTGCTTGATAAGATCATAGTTTCCAGGTGCTTTAGTTGTAGGTTTAGGTGCTGAAGGAAGACTTGGTTGAGAAGGTGGTAAAGAGGTAGGAACTTGATTAGGTTGAGGTGTAGGAATAGAAAGTTGTTGATTCCTTCTAGTTTTGTATGTGTGCCCTATGACATTATAGGAGTTGGAGTCTGTAGCTCATACAAACCTTGTATACAAATCTATTGAGTCATTATAATATGAGACCCCACAGATAGAATGAATCTTCTTAGGAGAAGGGCTAGCTGGAGTCAAGTAAACAATGGGTCTCTTAGGACTTAGGGAGGCCACAAAGACTACAACAACGTTCATCTACTTCTCAACTAGCAAAGAAGAAGTAGATGATTATGAAGAAGTTTGTTTAGAAAATCCGTAGATAGAGGAAGATGCTTCTAAGAAATCATCTAGAGCATCATCCAACATATTGAAATATTACTTAGAGAAAGCATTATCATAAACATTAAAACATTGCAGAAAATGATCTGACATGTTTCACGTCGGGTTCACCAAAATGTAGAGAAGGGGATTCACTACTCACAAGTCTCTTCATTCTCAATAGAATCCCAGGAAGCAAACTAGCCTAAATACCTTAATATTAGTTGAAACAAACTAGGAAACTAAATGAAAAAATTGCAAAGAATGAAATACCAAGAATCTACTATAGATAGACTACTTTAAATACTGAAATAGTAGGACCAAAAGATCTCTATTACAGGAGGAATAACTCTCGAGCAAAGGACAAGAGCGTAGGTTTAGGATTCCAATGCGACATGCTGGAGTCTAATGGATGCACTGTCATCCTATATGGACATAGAGCTAAACCATAGAAAAAAAATACTGCTATTCCACTAACAAGTCTAGATTTGAGGTTTGTTTGAAAAGACAGAGTAACAAAAAGCAATAAAATTTGAAAAACACAAAGGAGAATGAAGGAGAAGCTTACCATGGGTCCTGCGTTCAAGATCTTCCTCCAAGCTTCACTCAAAGAACCTACACACAAGACAAATGAAGAAAAATGTTGGGGCTATTTTAGGGCTTGTCATAGTCAAACCATCGCTTTGGTGTTCCCACCTCCACAGATAACTAGATAGATAGAAAAAGTGGACAAAGTAAAGAAGTATAAAATGATAAAAGAAATCCCCCCTCAAGGAGGAGAACCCATATCATGAGATAGCACATGAACAAAGTATTTGTTTGCAAAAGACAAGAAGAAAGAGAGTGTTACCAACAGTCCATGACCCCCTCTTGACTACACAGATGCATTGTTGAAGGATTGCAAGAGATGTTTGGTTGTTGGAGGGACCTTAGTCTAGTAGAGCTTCACTATAGAAGCAAGATCGAAAGAGCAAGAAGCAGAGAATAGAGTGAGATTGAGAGATTCAAGTGTTAGAATGAGAGAGAGAGAGCCCCAAAATGAGAAAAGAGAGAGAGTTTTGTTGTTGCAAGAGGTGGGAGGAGCTATTACACTTGAAAATATGATTGCAGGGACACATGCCATGAGTTAAGATTCCAAGATTCCGCATTTCAAACTCAAAAAATTGTGTGGACGCTAGCACACTGTGTAAGCGTCCAACACATTAATTTTTAGGAAATGAGGTGGTAGACTGTTGTCACTTCATCATTGGTATTTTTGGAATCAAAATTGTGAAATTTTGACCTATAAGCTTCTTGTCATAAATGCGTTTAAGCATAATAAATGAAAGGCCAAATGCACGAATGTGAAATTTCCCCTAAGGTGCAATTTTATGACATTACACTTGGATATGATGTCTAGAAATCTATTAAGGATGGATACACTAAACTTACAAATGGTCCAAGTACTGTTGATGAGATCAAGGCCTGTGAAACCAATGGTAAAGCAAGGTATGATCTCTTAAATAGTCTTATAATTCTAAATTGGTGAAAGTGATGAGTATGCAATCTGCTAAAGCAATTTGGGATAAGTTAGAGAGCATTTATGAAGGAGATGATAAGGTCAAAGAAGTTAAGATGTAGAATCTGAAGATCATGTTTGAGAACTTTTAGATGTCTAAAGAAGAAAATGTTACAAGCTATATGCAAAGGGTAGATGAAGTTGTCAGCTCCATTAGAGGTCTTGGTGGCAAAATCAAAGAACCAAAAGTGGTAAAGAAAATTCTTAGAACTCTTCCCAAATATTATAGTCATAAAGTGTTTGATATTAAAGAATTTGTAAATTTGAATCAATATACCAGAGATCAGTTGTATGGCTCTTTAATTGCTTTTGAGATGAGATAATTTGGAACAAATAGTGGTGCAAAAATTGAGACTGCTTTTAAGGTTGGGAAATCAGAGGAGATCAAGGAATTGGATCAAGAGGATCTTGATGATATAGAAGCTAACTTTGTAAGGATAATAAAGAAGGGTATTGGTAAGTACAATGGTAAGTTTCCTTTCAAATTTTTTAGTTGTGGAAATATAAGCCATTATCCTTTAAGATGTCCAAATAGAGCTTTGAATAACAAAAATAAGGAGAACAAAGGTAAGATGATCAAGAAAAGTTATTATGTTAGAGAAGATGAAAGTATTTTTATGATGAATCTAATTATGGAGATGATGATGATGATGAATTCTTGTTTATGGCTCTAAAAGATGAATCTATTTCTGCAAACTCTGAGAGATGTGTGAAGGATAGCCCTATGAAGACAAAGGATAAGACTGAAGGTACTTTGGTATTTTCTTTTCATGCTAGAGAGGAGAAGAACTACTGGATCATTGATAGTGGATGCTCTAATCATATGACTGGTGACAAGAGTAAGTTTGCTAAACTTGAAAAATATGATGGAGGATGTGTTAGATTTGGTGATGATACATTTGCTAAGATATGTGGAAAAGGTTCTATCAATTTTTATGGCAAGCATAATATTGATGATGTTTACTATGTTAAGGGTTTTAGGCATAACATTTTGAGTGTTGGAAAAATGTGTAGCAAAGGATATAATCTTATGTTTTAGGATGATGGATGTGATATCAAAAAAGGATTTGGAAATGTGGTTGCTGCTAGAAGAAGGACAAATAGAAATATTTATCAACTTAAGGATGATAATAGTCAATGCTTTATAACTCAGATTAATGAAAGTTGGCTATGACATAGAAGAATGAATCACATCAACTTTGATAGCCTAGTGAGGATAAGTTCAGTTCAAGCTATAAGAGATTTTCCAAAGATTACAAAGCCTATCAATGCTATCTATAAAGAATGTCAAATTGGGAAACAAGCAAGAAGAAGCTTCAAAGTCAAAGAAAAATCTACTTCCAGACTATTGGAATTGGTGCATATATATCTATGTGGTCCTACAAGAGTAAGAATTCTTCAAGGTGACAGGTATTTCATGCTATTAATTGATGATTGTTGTAGAATGACATGGGTTCACAAGTTTAAAGCATTCAAAGTTATGGTTGACAATGAAATGGATATGAAAATCAAATGTTTGAGGTCTAATAGAGGTGGAGAGTTCACCTCCAATTAATTTAAGATCTTTTGTGAGAATCATGGCATAAAGAGGCACTTGTTTTCCCCTAGGACTCCTTAGAAAAATAGAGTGGTTGAAAGAAAGAATAGGATTGTTCAAGAATTTGCAAGAACAATGATGAAAGAGGAAAATCTACCGAAAGTCTATTGGAGAGAAGAAATTCATATTGTTGTTTATATACTTGAAAAAGTTCAAGAAAGAGAAAATAGTACAAAGATTCCCTATGAGCTATGGTATCGAAGGATTCCTACTGTCAAGTACTTTAAAATGTTTGGAAGCAAATGTTATATCAGAAGAGATGAAGACAACTTAGGAAAGTTTGATGCAAGGTCTGATGAAGGTATCTTCCTTGGATATTCTAATAGAAGCAAAGCTTACCAATGCTACAACAAGAGATTGAGAAAGATTATTGAGGGTGCAAGTGTGAAGGTTGATGAAGACTTATAGAAGAATTCAATGATGATAGATGGATATTAATCAGATGAGTCTTGTTGCAGATAAGAAGAAAAATATAAAGAAAAAGAAGTGCAAATTGAAGAGGAAGAAGCTTCAGAAAAGACTCCTAAAACTTTTAAGTATGTGAAGAAGAATCATTCTGAAGATCAAATCATTGGACATAAGAATAAAGGTGTACTGAAAAGAAGGAAAGCTATTGAAAAATAAGTAAATCTATGCTTACTTTCTAAATTTGAACCTAAAACGGTGATTGAGGCATGCAAAGATGAATATTGGATCAAAGATATGGAAGAAGAACTATTGCAAATTGAGAAGAATCAGACTTGGGAACTTGTCCTAAGACCTGCAAAAAAGAATGTGATTGGAACTAAGTGGGTATTCAGAAACAAACTAAATGATAATGGAGAAGTGGTAAGGAACAAGGCAAGGCTTGTGTGTAAAGGCTACTCACAAGTTGAAGGAATATATTTTGAGGAGACATTTGCTTTGATGGAAAGAATGAAAGCTATAGGATATTTTGGCTTTTGCAGCACATAAGGATTTCAAATTTTATCAAATGGATGTGAAGTCTACTTTCTTGAATAGAGAATTGGAAGAAGAGGTATACATAGAACAACCAAAAGGATTTCAGTTATCAAACAAATCAGATATGGTCTACATATTGAAGAAGGCATTGTATGGATTGAAGCAAGATCCTAGAGCTTGGTATGCAAGGTTGGGTAGATATTTGATACAATAAGGGTTCAACAAAGGTACCACAAATAGCAATCTTTACTTTAAAGTTCAAAAAGATCAAATCTTGATTGTGGTTGTATATGTTGATGATATAATATTTGGAGTCAATGAAGATATGTCCAAGAAGTTTACAGAAGAAATGCAGAAAGAGTTGAAATGTCTATGTTTGGGGAGATGAATTTATTCCTTGGATAGAAAATAAATCAGATAGACAAAGGTATTTTCTTTTCATAATCAAAGTATGTCAAGGAAATTTTGAAGAAATTTTGAATGGAAGATGCTAAACTGGTGTGTACCCCTATGGTTACTGGTTGCAAGTTGAGCAAGAATGATGAATCTCCTAAGGCTAATCAGAGCAAGTATAGATCAATGATTGGTGGACTACTATATCTAACTACTACTAGACCAGATATCATGCATGCAATTTTTCTTGTGGCTAGATTTCAAAAAGATCCTAGAGAGTCACATGTTCCAGAAGTGAAGAGGATATTCAAATACTTGAAGGGCACTTTAGAACATGGTTTTTAGTATCCAAAGGATATTGATTTTACTATAAGTGCTTACACAAATGCAGATTGGGTCAGTTGTGTAGATGATAGGAAAAGTATAAGTGGCGGTGCATTCTTTCTTAGATGCAGATTAGTGTCATGGCTAAGTAAAAAATAAGATTCAGTATCTTTATCTACTACAAAGGAAAAATACATTGCAACAACATCTTACTACACACAGGTGTTGTGGATGAGACAAACATTGAAGGATATTAGAGTAGTATATGATGAACCAATTTCTATCTTCTATGATAATACAAGTGCAATCAATATTTCAAAGAATCTAGTAATGCATTCAAGGATAAAAAATATCTCAATCTAGTATCACTTTCTGAGAGAGAAGGTTGTAGAGAATGAAGTTAAGCTTGAGTATGTGCCTACAAAGGATCAGGTTGCTGATATATTCACTAAGGCTATTCCTAAGGATACATTTGAGCATCTCCGAGAGAAGTTGGGTTTCATTTCCCCTCCTTTGAACTAGATGCACAAGGAGATGCATCAATCCAGTGGATTTCAAGATCCATTCTTTGTTCAGACTAATGTTGGTGGCTACCTCTCAGGGGGAGTAGGTAGTGACATTGTTGGTTGTTGTAGTTAGGGGGAGTAAATGTTGTCATTATACAATAGTTGTTGATTGGTGCAGTATGTTGTGTGCTCTTAAGGGGGAGTATACTAAGTAGTAAAGAAAAGAAAGTTACAAAACAGTTGTAAGAAGGTTGATTGATGTCAAAGGAAAAATATAAGTGATGCAAATATTTTGTCCTTTACCATTGATGTCAAAGGGGGAGAGGAAGTCATGTGAAAAAGAAGAAAATTAAGGGGGAGAATGAGACATGTGAAAAGATAAGTATCAAAGGGGGAGAGAGTGTAATGAGCTAGTTGTGCAAAGAGAAAAGAAAATAGGTATAGATTAGAGTTGTTGTGTCAGCTTTGATGGTTTTTCACGTCATGTGTTTCCATCAATGACAAAGGGGGAGATTATTGCAAGTATGAGCAGATTGGTGTTGTTATTGATGTCAAAAAGCTTGTGTTGTCATTGGCTTCAATTGTATGAGAAGGAAGAAGATCATTATTGGGGGATATTGTTGCATTGATGATGCTTTGATTAGTTGCATTATGTTGTCATTAGTAAGGTATTGATGTCAACCTCTAGTGTTGCTTTGATAAGATTTTGTCTATGGATATATGGTTGAGTTGCTATGTTGTAGTTGGCTTGATGGTGATGAGGATGTGTCTTTGATTCTTGGTTTTCAAGTGCTTTTGAGAGAATTTGATAAAAAAGGAAACAATGTGTTGTTGTGTTGTTATGGGTTGCAGAGTAATGTTTTGGTGTTGTTCCACATTTCTTCAAGGTTGAAGATATACCTGTACATTTTGGATATGTTAATCAAAGGTGTTCAAAGGTGTTGTATTCAAAATTTGATGTGCTAGATTGTTGTGCAGAATAAGTTGTGTTTGCCAGTATGTGAACAATGTATTGCAAAAGTATCTGGGAGAAATGTCCTTGCTCCGTGTTTCTCCATAGAGTGGTTTCAGGTCTTGTGGATTTGAAGGTGTGTTTATTGTGTTAGTATCTTTGTTTAGTCATTTTTTTTTGAGGTTTGGTGCTTTGAAAGTCAATTTCTTAAGTTATAGTGTATGGTAAATCTATTTGAGTGTATTAGGTGTGTACATTCTTCAGGTGGAAGATTTTGCAAAGGAGTTTGTTGGATTTCAAGGTGTTTATGGAATATTCCAGGTTATGTTAAGTGACATTTTTTGTCCACGAGGTGTGTTGAATTAAAGGAAGGGTGCACTTAAAAGTTTAATGGTGTTTACATGGGCAATGATTGACCTGGTGTTTACACTAATTGCAGTGGATATTTAGTGTTTATAGAAGCATGTTGTAGTGTGGTGTTATAGTTTTGAGTCCCAAATAAGGAATGATGTGGTCTGGTTTCACTTCTATCTACCACAAAAGTGTTTTAGTGCCAACCTAATTTGAAATTACATGATTGAGGTGCATATCCGACCTTGGGGAATGGTTTCAAGGTTGAATATGGTATAAGTAAGAGTTGAGTTGTTGAAGGATGATGAGATAGACAAAAATATGTGAATGATGTGAAGTGCAAAGTATTAGAGTGTGAATTTGACAAGTGCAGTGTGAGCTTTCATGTGTTAGATTGTTGGATGTAGTGAGCACAAGATGTCTACAATTCTTTAGTCATGATGTGAAGGTGTTGATGATCTATTGTGGTGGATTTCTCTATTGTATTGAGATGGGTTTATCTGTAAAACTTTATTCTCTATCTTCTTTTCTATTCTGGCAGTGAGCCTTTCTTCTTTGAGCAATGAGCCCTCCGACAGTGAGCCCTATTATATTCGCTATTGATATTACTTTATATTGTGAGCTAATCCTCACCATGGTTTTTCCCATCTTGGGTTTTCCACGTAAATTTGGTGTTCTCTTATGCATGGTATTGATTTGTTTCAATTTCTATTATTTTCCTTTCATGCTAAAACATCATAACAAATTAAAGGTTAATTAAGTTAATGTGGATCTGAATGTGTATGAGGGTTTTGAAGGTTTAAGGTACAATTGATTCACCCTCCCCTCTCAGTTGTCTTGTGCATTCAAAATCACAAATTTGTGAACTTGTTGAAACTTATAGCATGTTCCTTTGTTGAGTTTTTAGGAGGTTCACAAAATTGTGATCTGCCCAATGTTTTGACTTGAACATAAAAGACACACTTAGATAACTTTATTATTTAATATTTTAAGTGAGTGGCCTAAGTATAAGGGGAAACAAAAATAATATAGAGAGGTAATTGAACATAGGGGACCACTTAATATATCTTGGATCAGCTATAAATAATGGGGCAAAAATAAACAAAGACACACACAATGAAAGGGACTTGAGAAAAAAAGACACCAAAAATTTGATTCCCAACAAGGGGGATGCCTCTAATAGACTTAATAATAATATAATACTCAATATAATAATAATAACTAACCTCTACCTTTTATGTATAGCCCTATTGATATCTTATAAGTCACCCAGATAGACTTAGATACATAAATTTAACACCTAATACAACCTAATTATCTAAATAAAAATATATTTAATGATCATACAAAATAACTAAGAGTTAAGGTAGTCAAAAGCCAACTACTCATAACCCTATGCATACTATAGGATTAAGGGTGTAGCAATACACATATGCATGTATGGAATTTTATATATACTCCACATATATATGTATATAACCTATATATATGTATAGGCATATATTTATATAGGTATATGCACACAAAAGCACACACAGGCATATGTATATATGTATGTATGTAATACATACACATATACATACATATATGTATATATGTATGTATGTAATACATGCACAAATACATACATATATGTATATAATTAGATAATTACACAAGCATACATGTTGTATTGTACATATGTATAGATACATACACATATATATGTAGTACAACATATATGAGTGTATGTATTTATGAATATATATACACATATATACATACACATGTATATGTATAATATATATTGTGTAACATACACATTTAGGATACATATATACTATATATATGTGTGTATGTATATAGGTAAATATGCATACACACACATGCATTATATAATGCATATGTGTGTATGTATGTAATTCATGCAACATATATATGCATTATAAACATACAAACACATATCATATATGTGTATATATATGAGTGTATACACATAAGATAATATATATGTATGTATGTACATACGGACATATATATACATACATAATATATCATATATTTATATATATGTGTATACATGTGTATGTATATATGCTTACATACATATATACATATATCCTATGTGTGCGTATATATGTATTATATACACACACATATCATATATGTGTGTATATTTATGTATTATATGCATACCCACATATCATTAAGATATATACATGTATATGTCTCTATGCATATGTATATCCTATGTGTATACACATATATACACATATAGGATATGTGTGTGTATATATGCATGTATATAGGATATGTGTGTGTATATATGTATGCATATAGGATATGTGTGTATATGTATGTATGCATATATGTATGTATGTATATACATATATATGTTTATATGTATACATAAACACATAAATGATATAGATAAATACATATTATAAGATATATGTATACATATACATCTCCCCTCATGATAATTCCTTCCTCAATGGCCCTATTTCCATTTTTGATCTAGAGAAGGTTATTTTTTATGATGAAAAAGAGATAAAACTCCATGTCTAAGTGGTTTCCCTAGAAAGTTCTTACAAGATTTTTTAGATATTGTCAAAGATGATATTTTGGAGGATTTTGAGGAATCATGCACATAAAAATAAATGTTAAAATCCATTAAAAACTCTTTTCTAGTATTGATTCCTTAGCAAGATCATATTTTGAATTTCTTTGATGTTCAAACCATAGTTCTCTGTAAAACTATCTATTAGATTTTTTTCCAAAACTATTGTTGCTTGAGGTTAAACTAATTCCTTCTATCATTTCTCTAGAACAAGAGGTTTGTTCAAGGTCACCAAATCATTAATGGTATTTTTATTGTCCAAGAAGTGATTCACTCTATGCATGTTATTAAGAAAGGTTTTTTGTTCATGAAATTTGATCTTTCTAAGGCTTATCATTTTATGTTAACATTTATATTAGTTCATCTACTCAACTCTTGAAGAAACAAAATTCTTGGGATTTATTTTTCCATATTGACCCTCATATTTAGGAATAGATTGTTAATATTCTTCATTTCCATGTTTCTTCTACTCTATTTAAATATTGAGGTATCCCTATTTATCTTAATTGTCTTGGGAAAAAATACTAAAATGTTATGTTGGATTTTATTTACCATATTAGTCACTAAAAATACATATGTACCTCTCTTTGGCTAGTTGTATAATCCTTCTTAAGGTTGTGATTCAATCTCTCTTGATTTATATATGTATGTCTCTTGTGGATCCAAAAAGCATCCTCCATGATTTAGAGCATAAAATGAGAAAGTTTCTTTGGGAAGGAAATTCATAGAAAAATAAATGACATTTGGTTAATTGGGATACAATTTATCATCCTAAAGAGAGAGGTGGTTTAGGTATGAGATCTTCCCTCCATAATTATATATCTCATTCTACCAAATTATATTGAATATTATGTATGGAGAAGTAGGCCTTATAGGGGATAATTCTTAAGATCAAGTACATTACCACAAAGAATTATACTTTTATGTCTAGGATTTTGACCCTTACTAGAGGTTCTTAGATATGGAAAAATACGAAATTGGGCATCAATATATTTAAGTTGTATTTTTCTTAGATTGTGTGGGAGGGAGACCTTGCTCTTTTCTAGGATGATGCATGGGACCAATATAGCCCTCTTTGTGTAGAATTTCCTAATATCCTAAAATTAAAAAAATAAATGTATTGAAGTTGGTTGGATTTGTGTTTTTTATTTTTAGTATGTAGTCATGTAAGATGGTGTGAAAATTATAAATGGAAACCTAAATGTCTTTGGCTAGGTTCAAGATTCTCTCTCCTCATTAATCTTTTTCTCATATTTTGGCACCTCAAAATATCCTTTTTAGATGAACATTCAAATTTCCTTGGATGGGGTTTGAAAGGTTTTAGGATTTACATTGTGCAAGCTAGTTATAAAACTCTTTTGGAAGATAACTTGGAAGTTAAAATCTCAAAGCTTTGGAAAAGGGCTTGGAATCCTAAATGTTGACCTAAGGTTAATGCTTTCATGTGTCTTATAACTTTAGACAAATTTCTTCATCATGATAATCTTCCTAACAAAAGGGGTTATTAGTATGAACAAATATATTATTTTCCTTCAAGATGAATGCTCTAGTAGACATCTTGTTTTAACTTGTCCCTTTACCACTTTTTTTTACCAATTATAGTGTGATTTATTGGGAATTTCATGGAATAATATTTGATTTTATCAAAGAATTTCTTGTAAATAAACCACAATATTATTTGAAGCTAAAATCTCTTAATATTTTTCATGATATTGGTCTTGGTTTGATTTTTTGGAATATTTGGTGAGAAAAAATAGAGGATTTTTAATGGTACAAGGTATGTGAGTTATGGGGTAGAATAATGGTGAAATAAAAGAAACTTGTCAAGTTTGTGTTCAAGATTATCAACTGAGTTCTTGTGAGAATTCACAATTCTAATGAGACTTGTTATTCATGTAGCTTATCCCTATTTTATATTTTTTAATAAAAACCCTTAGGTTTATCAACTTACTCAATGAGAATTCCCTCCTTTGAGCTTGGTTAAAATTAATGTTGATGGTCCTTCAAAATACAATCTTGGAAATGCTAGCATGGGAGGTGTTTATTGTGATCATAATGACAAAGTTAAATTCTAGTTTACATGTAGTCTTGGTGTTGGTGCTAATAATTTTACAAAGGATATGACTATTCACAAGGCTCTTTTACATGCTAAGAAAATGTATTTTACCAATATTATTTTGGAATCTAACTCTAAAATATTGGATGATCATTTCAAACAAAATTCCACAGCCCACCTCAAGCAATAGCATTAGAATGAATGTAATAAATACACCGACATCCTCATTCATGGTTTTAATATTGTTAAGTGGGACCATAATAGAAGGGAAGGAGAATAAGTTGCTGATTTTTTGGCTAAATTAACTTCTAATTGGAATATCATTAAGGTTGATATTGAAAATGACTATGATTATCCTATCTAGGATATGAGTAAATGATGTAGAGGGTACTCCCCTCTGTTGGAAGCCTTGCAACATGGGCATGAAGTATGGATGGTTGTACTAGTTGTTTCTATGTTGTCATTGATGTCAACATGGTAATAACTACATGGTGTTGATTATATGGGAAGTTTGCTTGGTTTATCAGAAGTTGTTCTCTATCGGTAATATAGTCCTTTGTGATGGATCAATATGTTGGTATTTGAGTCCAAAACTCATCGCAAGATCTGATATGACTCTAATCTTCTAACCATATTTTATTGACTCATTCATACTAGTTTTTCTTGTATCTTGAGACTTTCTTTTGTCTATGAATAGAAAGTTATCTCTGACAGAGTTCAACTCTATATCCTACCATTGTTTTGTGTGTGGTGTACTGTGTGGGAGACTCCACATTCTACTAAGGTGAACATTCTTATACTATGGTTGTCCTGATAGTCTCTTTATTGGTAGTATGATGGGAAATTAATGTGTTCTCAAATTCATAAGGTGTTTGCTTTGAGGATTATTTGCTAGTTTGAAGAATTGTGTTCTTTAGTCTTGGCTGACTTAGAGAATGCAATATATCATGAAGACTAATAGCCAACTTGGAATAATGCACTACATGGGTAAAATGTTGAATCTTATATGGTGCCGACTTAATTGTTGAATAAAATATACTTGTATATATTTAAGGAAGTGGAAAGAGAAGCAAGCGTGGTGGTGGAATAAGAAGGAAGAGAGAAAGAAAGAAAAGTGTGAGAGTGTGTGTGTGAGCAAGTGAACAAAGGAGAAGATCAGGGTTTAAATTCTTTATCAGTAGTACAAATTTATTGAGCAATGAAGTGATTTTTATTTTGAGCTTCACTGGAACTGAACCCTGCACATTGAAGGTGTATTCCATTAGTTCAATCTTTTGGCAGTGAGCCACTATCATTGTATCTTGGCAGTGAGCCATCTTTTGTACTTGGGTTGTGAGCCTTTTAAGGATAGTGAGTCTTGGTAGTGAGCCCTGTAATATTTTGTATCTAGATATAATATATTGTGAGTTAACCCTCACCATGGTTTTTCCCATTCTGGGTTTTCCACATAAAAATCCTAGTGTTTGTGTGTGTGATTGCATTGAATTGATTTTATGTTATCTCTTGCTGATTTAGTCAAAATAGTAATAATGATTAAGTGGATTTTATTATCTATTTATGGAAAATGCATTCACCCCCCTCTTAGTATTCTGGATGTTCAACAATTGGACAAGTTGATAAAAGAAAATGAGCACATTGAAAAGCTACAAAGTACATGTATGAATGCATTCGATCTATTGACTGAAGGAGAATAAATCGTTACTAGCCTACAAGAAAAATTGGATGAGAAGAAAATAATAGAAGAATATCAGGAAATTGAAATTCAAAAGAAGATGGACGAATGCATGAAGCTTGAATTAGAAGCATAAATCATGAGATCTAATATGGAATAGGCAAATATGTTTGAAGACAAATTTAAGATAAGCTTGGTGATGCTTGATGACTTGATTAATTCTCAAAGATTGGAAAGGGATAAGAGAAATTTAAGGTTTGAAAAAGGTCAGAGTTCTAAAGTGAAGCAATTCACTGAAAAGAAGACACAATACAAGGATAAACAAGTCAAGGAGCGAAGAAGCAACACTGAAGAAACTCGTGTAAAATGACATGATGCAAAAAGGTATTTATACTTCAATGGTGTTTGTCATTCTTGCAAGAAATTTGGTCATAAAGCGAAGGACTAAAAAAAGAATGGATATAAAGATAAAAGGGGAAATGGAAAGAAGAATGTTACTTGTTGTAAGTGCAGAAAACTGGAACACCCTAGTAGAAACAACTGAAGAAAGAAGAACATCTATCTGATGAAGAAGAATGATCAAACCTTTGATTCAGATGTGACAAGAAAAAAAATGGAAAGGATTTGGAGAAAGGATTCATCAATCTCATCTGTGTCGACCTTCGGTACATAACTCTTGCCAATTTCTAAATGAAAGTAATGGCTAAGGGCGAGAAATCATTAGAAAATATAATAAACCCCTTATTGGTACTTGTGTCATATCATGATAAAAGTATATTTAATGTGGTAACAAGCTTAAGGTATTTTTCATATGTGTGAAGAATGAGGTTTGTAGAATTTGAAAGAATGGAGGCATATACAATTTTTGAAGCAATCTATCTGCAAGTTGAAACATTTATTGCAAAATCATTCAGAATGGAAGGAATAAGATCAGATAGCATTAAAGGCCTATGCATTTTCAAAGAACCGTGTAAAGGAAGTTTGGAAGAAAATTTAGAGTTTCAAAATTTGAAGAAAGTGATAGTCGAAGTGAGCTCCAGAAACAAAAAATCTATAAAATTTCAGAGGTATTTTTGTTTGCACAATATTTTACTTTTATTGATGGATAATTCAAAGATTGTGAATTGTGTGGATAAAGCTAGATTGAAGAGATATATGAGGAATCTATCAGAATAATCTACTGCTGCATTCTCTTGCATCCCTTCAAGAGTATTTCCTACTGAAGATATCTATGCATTTGTTTTCAGTAAGATTGAAGAGATGTTGTCAGTTCAGTTGAATATGCTTTGGGAAAATGAATTGAAAGAGAATCATGATGCCTACAGAGTATTAGTTGAGAAAAAGTTGGATGTTTGGAGGAAAATTCCTTTGTTTTAATTTGAGAAGAAGTATATTCGAATGGTATTGAGCAGAATTCATGATGAATCTTTGTGGATTTGTGAGGTACATTTGGTTACCAAAGAAGAAATCAGAGATGTAATTGGTCTATGTTCCTCCAGACCGGTTCCTAAACTAAAGTATATGAATGATAAATAAATAATTGAGGTTACAGGTGCTAGTTATAAAGGAAAATAAATTGGATTGAGATCAATTGTTGATCCGGTAATGAGGTATGCTGCTATGTTCATTGGTCATAAAGTTTGTATCCCTAAAAATGAATCTACAGTTTCTACTATTGCGATGAATATTGTTGTTGACATGGTGTTAAGAGGTATGGAATATGACTTGTGTGAACTACTTTTCATACATATTTTGAAGAATTTAAAGGAGATCAAGAAGAGCAGGAAGAATAATTTTTGGTATGGCAATTTGGTTGTTTGTCTACTCTTTTACTTTCTGAAAGAGTTACCAGTAATAGGGAAGTTAGAATGGTAAAATTCAGAGCCTATTGCCTATCAAATTAGGAATTTCATGATAAATTTGGTAGTTTGGATGCACAAGAATCTGCCCTTGCTGCATTCTTTGGAACAATTCAAATGAAGATGAACAAAAGGTCTAGGATTCCAGTAAGTGCTATGGAAAGATACTCCAGAAGCATAAATTTTCTTGTGTCTATAGACTTCAGTCACATGGAAGTAGTTGAATTAAGGTTACTTGGATATCTGAATTGGATTATGGAGTGTCAGAGGATGAAATTGATAAATATGCTAAAATTCTCTTGGAAAGCCCTAAGCATCTCAATGAAAGTAACCTCGATGAGACTGAAACAGGGAAGAAAAGGAAGAGTGTAGTGAAGCTAGAAGATGTAGAGGAAAGTAATCTTGAAAATGAGCATGAAAGTATGAATATTTAGACAGATTTGGAAGATTTGCAGAAGGTTATTCCCGATGCTAATTTTGATTCATCTATTTCTATTATGGAGAATCTCCATGGCATGATTAATTATTTGAAAGTCTACATCTACAGACTTAAAGAGTTTGATAGAACTAGGTCTAATGAAGAAGATTTGAATGATATCAAAGGAAAATGTTTGAATGCATGCAATTGAGTAATGAAGGAATTGAAAAATGTACAAGGTTGTGAAGAAGAGGCACATGAAATAATTTCCTTTTTGGTTTGGCAATACATTGGATATGAGAAATGAAATAAGGATGTGTGAGTCTCGACTGAGCACTTAGGAAGCTACATACAAGTTAGCAGAAGATAAAGATAATTAGAGGTGGTCCTACATTGTGCAGCTTCAAGAAATTTTTTTCTCTCTACAGGATCGAAGAACAAATGTCATCAGAAAATTTGTGGCACTTAGAGGCATGATTAAATTCAAACATACTTTTGTTTCTAGTGCTCTTGGCTGTATTGGTGAAATATGAGAAATCAATCTTAGTCCCAATACTTTAACATATGGTATAGAGTCTAACAAAACTTGAGCTATTTTACAAGTCTCTTGTTAGTGCAAAAGGTTCATGGGAAGAAGGTAAAGCTTCATGGAAGGCTATTTTGGAGAGTCTTAGAGGTTCTTCTTTTGGTTAAATTTGTGTTCATATCTTTTCGGCTACTTTTTAATATACATTCTTATATCGGACCCATTCCTTTGTCATTGATGTCAAAGGGGGAGAGATAGAGAGATAAAGAGATGGAGAGTCAGAAGAATTTTTTTTGTGAAGATCAGTTTTGATAGGGGGAGTAAGTCAGAACATTCAGTTGTGGTATACTTGAATTTTTTTTTTATCATGCATGTTTCCATCAATGCCAAAGGGGGAGATTGTTGGAAGCCTTGCAACATGAGCATGAAGTATGGATGGTTGTGTTGGTTGTTTCTATGTTGTCATTGATGTCAACATGGTAATAACTACATGGTGTTGATTATATGGGAAGTTTGCTTGGTTTACTAGAAGTTGTTCTCTTTCGGTAATACTCCTTTGTGATGGATCAGTATGTTGGTATTTGAGTCTGAAACTCATCGCAAGATCTGATATGACTAATATTCTAACCATGTTTTATTGACTCATTCAAACTAGTTTTTCTTGGATCTTGAGATATTCTTTTGTTTATGAACAAAAAGTTATCTCTGACAAAGTTCAACTCTGTATCCTACTATTGTTTTGTGTGTGGTGTATTGTGTGGGAGACTCCACATTCTACTATGGTGAACATTCTTATACTGCGGTTGTGCTAATAGTCTCTTTACTAGTAGTATGATGGGAAATTAATGTGTTCTCACATATAGTAGGTGTTTTCTTTGAGGATTATTTGTTGGTTTGAAGAATTGTGTTCTTTAGTCTTGGTCAACTCAGCAAATGCAATATATTATGAAGACTAATAGCCAACTTGGCATAATGCACTACATGGGTAAAATGTTGAATCTTATATGGTGCCAAATTAATTGTTGAATAAAATATACTTGTATATATTTAAGGAAGTGGAAAGAGAAGCAAGTGTGATGGCGGAGGAAGAAGAAGGAAGAAAGCAAGAAAGAAAAGTGTGAGAGTGTGTCTATGAGCAAGTGAACAAAGGAGAAGATCAGAGCTTAAATGCTTTATCAGTAGTACAATTTTTTTGAACAATGCAATGCTTTTTATTCTGAACTTCAGTGAAACTAAACCCTACACATTGAAGGTGTATTCCATCAGTTCAATTTTTTGGCAGTGAGCCACTATCATTGTATCTTGGAAGTGATCCATCTTTTCTACTCAGACTATGAGCCTTTTAAGGACAGTGAGTCCTGGTAGTGAGCCCCATAATATTTTGTATCCAGATATAATATATTGTGAGTTAACCCTCACTATGGTTTTTCCCATTCTGGGTTTTCCACGTAAAAATATTGGTGTTCGTGTGTGTGATTGCACTGACTTGCTTTTATGTTCTCTCTTGCTGATTCAGTCAAAATAGTAATAATGATTAAGTGGATTTTATTATCAGTTTTTGGAATATTGATTCACCCCCCTCTCAATATTCTAGATGTTCAACACTTTTTTCCAAATACCAACTCAAAACACAAAATAAACTTGTAGACAAAACATTTCACAAATTCAACAACTAAGGAAATACAATTTTTAGGAAAACTCTAGTTTCATTGACTAAATTTAGTTTTTAATTACATGATATTTTTGGATGCATTCCATCTCAATTCCAATATCCAAAACTCTCCTACATTTTTAGATATGCAATTTAACAAGCAATTTTCATTACAATATTCAAACCATTTCATTGTTTATCTTTCTTATCTCCTTTGTTACTTTCCAACTACCCCTCTCTGGTATCGCCTCCTTGTCAACATACTAGTCTTTTCCTTTGATCTTTCTCTTGGTAGACTCTCCACAAGCCTTATTAGCCCTTCTTTTCATTTTTTGTTATGCCCCTTTTTCTCACTATTGCACATCTCTTCATTTGTTGTTCCCTCCACACTAGTCATGCCCCTTTCTCACTCCTCACATAGACCTTTTCTTCTCATTAAATCAACCCCTCTTTTATTCTTTCTTATGCAATATTTCTTTATGCAATCCCTCACATTATTACACATTATGTTGCACGCCTCTCCATCAAGTCTTTTTTAATATGTTATGTATTTACTCAAGGACGATTCATTGGATTATGGCGCTATCCCTCTATCTCATCCATGTGCCTTCTTCCCTTTCTCAACTGGTGCCATCACTCTCTAGTCTTTTATGCAACCTCCTATCAAAATATCCTTCGCGCGTCCCCTTCTCCTCTCATTAAATCTGCATACAAACAAGACGAAAGTCTTTTCTTTCTCCTTCGTATTCCTAACAAGCCTCTCTTCTTCCAACTGCAACCCCACGATATTCTTTCTTGTGTTTCACCTTCCCTTCACTGGGTGGAATCCTCTCTCCCACTTTAATTTGGGTTCTTTAATTTTTGTGCTGATTCCTTTCAATTAGTGCCTTTTAATCTTCATTTGATCAACCACCATAAGTATACCGATCTTTTCAAACAAAAATGCAGTTTCTTTGAAAAGCCATGACCCTTAAGCTTCTATATGCTTTAATTTCAAAAATAAAATACACTCCAGGAAGACCAGTCACATGCTAATTTATGCTTCCACATTGCATGTTTATTGACTATGGTAGTTGCAAATACAACATCTGATAAAATTCAACAAATGATAGATACTGGAAAATGATGGAATTAAAGTTTCCGCCTGTTGTTATTAAAACCAATCAACATTTAAACTTTCCCTTTTGCCCTTCATAGTTGCCCGATTCGTCATAAAGTGAAGTCGAATATGAAGATGACAAACCAAAAACAAAATCAAAGCTAAGGAAAACAAATCAACAATTTTTTTGGTTGGTGCCGATTGCCTATCCGCTCGCATGCTCTTGCACCAGTAAATGATACAGTGATTTTGTGAATGTTGATCACAATGCCTCTTAGAACTCTCGATTCTTGTTATTGTGTTTCTTGTTGGTGTGCAAATTCTTTTGGTGTTATTCATATTTTTCCACCATGGTTAACTTTATTATTACTATTTTTTAATGGTTTTATTGTTGGTCCATTTTAAACATTATTTTTTATACTTAAAGCATGTACAATCTTTAGGGGAACTTTTTGATTTTCTATTTTAGTCCATCTATATTTTCTGGAATATTAGGAAATGGTGTGCCTCAAGTCTTTTTAAGATAGGTAGACCCACTATGTAATTAGTTGTTATCTATATATATATATATATATATATCTTTTTATGCCCTTATGTTAAAATATACATATACGTGTATCTATATATTAATATATGCACATGTAAATAAGCAAGTGTACATATATGTATAGTACAACATATATGTATGTATGTATATTTATTTTCACACACACACATAAATATAAATATATATAGTATATGTTTGTATGTATATATACCTATACATGTATAATATACATATATTATATATATATTATATGTGTATATATATATACATATATTATATAATATCTTATATATATATGCATGTATAATAACATATATGATATACTATATAGGTATGTGTCAATATGTGTACATATAATGATGCATTTGGGATCGAGGAATTTTATTGAATTGCCCAATAATGTAGCCAAATAAATTATTCAACAATAGAAAATTATTTATAGAACAATTAAAAACTAATTTTATTGTCTGTTATCAAATTCCTAACACAAGAGTACAATCAGATTGATTTCTATCATAATCACCCTCTCTACAACTTGTCAGAGATCCCTAAATGAGTGCAATTATCTTCATTTTATGGCTAGGAAGTTGAACTGAATTCAATCTTGGCCATTACAACCACCGGTTCATTATAAAAATGTTGAAGTGCAGTAGCAAGTCGAGAGTCCATAGAGTGCAATAACAAGTGGAAAACTTGCAAATGACAAGTTCAAACATGGAATCCCACTTCATGTTTAATGGGTCAATAAATACGGGCCACAATATGTACATGCTGAAATCATTGGGCATCATGTTGATGGCATTAGATGAATTATTCATCATAACTGATTCAATAAAAATTAAAGGTTCAATTCACTAGAGTTTACCCACAAATTTTCATAATGCAGGAAAATTTAACAAAACCAACAATGAGTTTGACTAAAAAAAAGGTTCTAGTTCACTTATCAACCTTTGAAAAAGTTTTGTTGTGGCCCAAAATACCACAATCAATAACAACCTAAAATTTTGCAAAGTCCCAATTCACTTAGAAACCTCCACAAAAGTCTCATTATGGCCCAAAAGGCCATAATCAACAATAATATAAAGTTTCACAAAGTTCCAATTCACTTGATTTTTCCCATAAGGTCGATAAGCAATGAATTTCTCACAAATGTGGAAAAACCCATCAGAACCGATTAAATGGTCCAATTTAATAGAAATTCCTTGCAAAAGTCTGGCAGTAGGTTAAAAACCCGCAAAGCCATAACTTGCTCAATTTTCATTAGAACTTCACCAAATTTGAGTTATGAGTACCGATTTTTATTTTCTACAATATAACATCATTATATTACCCAATTTACTTTTGAAAATCCTCTTGAGCAACTAACCAAAACTAACAATACTAGAAACTAAAAGCAATTGAATTGAAATGAAATATTTTTGGTTGATACAAGATTTCCTATGGACCCAAATGCTCCTACATTAGACATGTTGGGTAAATAAAATGTTTCATGAGTTTGAAACTCATGAAAATTTTTGCAAGTCCATATTTGAATTCCATACTATGCTAAATTTGTAGCACTCATCTGAGAGGCTTCATCTCTAGGTTTGTTCTTTCAGTGAACCGAATATTCCATATACTCTTTCCTTTTGGTTTTCTTTGCTACTCAAGAACCAATCACCTTGTCTATGTATTGACACTTTTTTTTTGAGAAATTTATGTATCCATTTTTGTGCATCCTACAAGTTTATGTTTATATCCCCTTGTGTACTTGTCTCCTCTTCGAGATAATTACATAGATCAACAACATTGAAGATGCGAGATATGTCTATCCCTACTAGAAGTTCTATTTCATAAGCATTGTATGAAAAATTCTTCAAGACCCTACATGGGCCTATCTTCTTCCACATTAATTTATTGTATGTTCCCTATGGGAACCTCTCCTTCCTCAAGTGTATCATAACCATATCACCTACTTGGAAATATTTTTATCTCCTATGCATATCAACTTGCTTCTTGTATTTAGTGACACTCTTATCCAAATTCTCTTTCACTCTCTTATGTATTTCATGAATATATTCAACAAAATATTCCACAACACTTGTCTTACTCAAGTTTGCACTATCCCTTAACTCATCAACACCCCTTGGGTTGTATCCATAAATAATATAAAAAGGACTTGTTTCAATACTCTAATTCATTGAATTATATTATGAAATTTTTTCCTTACCTAATATAAAGTCCCATTGGTTTGGTTTGTCTCCTACCAAACATCTCAAAAAATTTCCCAAAATCCTATTCAGTTTGAGGATGATAGGTTGAACTTTAGTCTTCCTATTAGTTTGAGGATGATAGGTTGAACTAAACCTAATTTAGTTCCTAACTTCTTCCATAGTATACAAAAAAAATATCCCACAAATTTAGCTTCCATATATTAGACAACACTCTCAGGTAATCCATGCAACCTAACTGCCTCTTTGAAAAATAATTTTTCTATATGGGAAGAATCATTGCTCTTTTGACATGGTATAAAACACACCATCTTAGAAAAATTTTCAACTACAACAAAATTTGAGTCATTACCTCTCCGTGTCCAAGGTAATCCCCAAAAAAAGTCCATGTTGATGTACTCCCATGGTCTCTTGGGTATAAGCAATGGTTGATATGGTCCAGTATTCTTCCTTACTCCTTTTACATGCTAGAAAATTCTACATCCTTGCACTATCTTCTTCACATCTGCACTCATTCTAGGCCAATAGAATCATTCATTAAATAGTGTTGTTATTTTTTCAACACCAAAATGTCCACTTAGACCTCCATTATGCTTCTCTCTTATCAAGTTCTCTCTCATTGAACCCTTGGGTATAGATAACTTCTTTCCCTTCAATAATAAACCATCTTGAATGAAATAATCCAACCATGGAGTCTTGTCATTTTTTATTGGAATCTTACTAGTTTTCCATGCTTCCTTAAAGTGTGGATCATATAGATACAACTCCCTCATTACATCAAAGCCAACAATATTGACCCTTAACTCATTCATCAATAAGAAAGCATCTTCTGCCAAGTACATCCTCTACCTTGTTAGAACTACCACTCTAATGTTTCAAATAAAAGTATAACTTTGTAAGAAATCCACCCATTTAATGTCTATTGTTTTATAATAACCCATTCTAATTATTACCTAATTAAACTATTACAAATGATATTATGAATATTTAATTTTAAAAAGACATAACTAAGTAGCTATAATCAATCATAGCAACACATGTCTAATTAAAAGAGTCAAGTATATATATATATATATGTATATACATATATATACATATATATATATGTATATATATATATGTATATATATATATATGTATATATATATGTATAAGTATATATATATGTATAAGTATATATATGTATATACATATATATGTATATGTTTATGCATATTTATACATATACATATATATATGTATATATATACATTTACATATACATATGTATATATACACATATATATACATATACATATCTATATGTATATACATATACGTATCTACATGTATATACATATACATATATATGTACATCTATACATGTATATGTATTATATACATATATATATATATCCAATATATATATCCAAGTTGACTTGGCTCATAAGATCACATAGTCAATACAATATATACATTTTACATCAAGGTTACATCATAGACTAAGATAGTCTTGAAAACATCCAAGGTTTCTTCTTGACGCTCACCTCCACTGGTGGACAAGAACATGGTTGAAGCGATTTACCTCCCAACCATGAAGCCTATGCTTCCTTATAATTCTTCCAACTTGAATAATACCCGACCCTACACAATTTTTTTTAGCAAAAGAACAATCTACAAGGTGGAATCTAGTGCATGCCCAAAAATCAACATGCATCTCCATCTATGAATTAGAAAAATGAAAGATCTATGCTAAGAATGGCAGAGAGTGTTATCACAAAGTCCATACATACATAATGGGTGAATTGCTTGGCCAAGCATAATAATTGAGTTGCAACAACAAATGATAGGTTTTGGATAAAGAAAAAACCTATACTCTCTAAACTCCATTTCGAAACCCATCCCAAAAGGTAACTTTCAATATACATAGTTATTCCATAACAACTATCTACCCTCTAGCAGTATCTACCCTGAGGTGCTCTAGTCTACTTAAGTATCGTTGTTCTACTCAAATAAAATAATATTCTTCACACACATATCTATGGAAAAGTAATTCAGTCTACTATTTCCTCATTCAAATAAAATAAAAAAAATGATTCAAATGAAACTGTTCAATACATTATGCATTCATTTCATACACATGGTACATGATTACATTCAACCTAAATCATTATTCATTTAAGAATGAATTCAGTAATTAAAAAAAGAAGGTATGTCACAAATATGTGTATGTACATAGACGAAGGTCTATGAGAATACACATATATGTGCCAGCTTATGTTATTGATTTGTGCATACATTCTGAAATAAAACCATTATATCATATTACTTTAGTTCCAAATAATGTTATAGAATGGTCATATCGCTTGTCAGAAATAAAAGAAGTAAAATAATTGAGATGAGGTCTATTTGAACAATTTCCACATTCTGATATGTTGTTTGTAACACAACAAGGTTGTTTGTAACACAACAAGGTTGTTTGTAGCTAAACAAATACTATATATAACAAAATTATGAGGTTTGTAGCTAAACATATGATGTTCATAACAAAACGATGTTGTTTGCAACTATACAAATGTTGTTTAAAACTAAACGATATTGTTTGTAGCTATATCAAAGTTGTTTATAACATAATGATGTTGATTGCAACTAGAAAAATGATGTTTATAACTAAATGATGTTGTTTGTAGCTATACCAATGTTGTTTACAACATAATGATGCTATTTGCAGTTATACAAATGTTTTTTATAAAAAACATTACTGTTTATAGTTAAACTCATATTGTCAATAACAAAACAATGCCATTATAAAAGAGTTTACAAGTTTTTGTGCCATTAAAATTTTGTTATCAAAATCAGGCTAACCAATACTTCATACATAGAAAAGAATGCCCATCATTTAGGGATTTCAACATATAAATGATATTGATATCCTTTATGAAAAATAAAAAGAATTATAGAACGACATGCTTGTCACTATGAAACCCCAAACAATCATTAAGGCATGAAACAATTTCTAGTAATTTCTAGGGTACTTTGAGTACTCACATGCAAGGTACTACAATTTTAGTTGATAATAACAACGGTTTCCTTGCATTGGCCTTGCTTGGCTAGCAAGCTGATATGGCCTTGCTACCTAAAATATGGTTGATCTTACATATACAACTAGGCTTGAAGCTGTATTTGGTTGCAGACAATAAATATTTTATCACTATTTCTAATAGAATCAACAAAATGAGAAGAAGAATGCAAATTTTTGAAAAGAAAATACTCAAAAATCTAACATATTCTCAAATAAAATTGAGTTACCTTAAGATCAAGATTTTTCCTAAGCTTTCTTTGTTGTTTCCTCACATAGCCGAATGATGTAGTGCCCCTCCATTCTCACTGTGGATGTGCAAATAGTTCGACTTTGGAACTCTAAGATGAAGGTAAAATAATGGGCATATCTAAAGGTACATGCTACTAATGTAGGTAGTTGATCTATTTTATGATACTGTATATAGATGCATTGTTATGATTAGTATGTGATTATTTTACCATGACCATTATGTGATTATCATTCTGATTGCTACGTAGTTGATTGTTTATGAGTTAATTGGATTACTTGGTGTTGTTCTTACTATTGTGTGTGGGTGAATGGGATAGTGTCACATCACTCACTTGTGAGTACCTTATGATGTTGTTATTTTCTTTCATGGTGTGCCTAATTTCATGATTATATATATGCACATCCATTTTGTGTGCTGTAGGTTGCAGGTACTAGGCATCAACTCCACCTGAATTGGGAAGTTTAAGCATGCATAAAACCCAATGGAATAGTTGATCGAAGATAACATTTGGTCCCCTACCCTAGCCATCATCCTCGAAGAGGATGAGTATCTGGTCTGTTACCTCGTCAGTGTTGTCTGATATCTATGGTCAGCTGGTCTTTCTTTTCAACCCTGGTTATGGTTATGGTTATTGTTGTTGATGTTTGGTTTGTTTAATTTAAATTTGTTTAATAAACATATTTTTTGATTAATTGATGCATTAAATAAATTATTAAGTAAAAGTATTTAATAAATAGATAATATTTATTAATGATTATGGTTATAATAAATTTAAAAGTGTAATGTAATATTCAAATAAAATAAAATAGAATTTTAATAGAAAGATATAATTTATAAAAAGTAAAAATAATATAAAAAGATAGAAGGATTTTCATGCAAGTTCATGCAAGACATTGAATTGGTTGTTGAAAAAGAAACTTAATATCTTTTTGAGATTTTATTGGATTTTTGGTTTTCGAAAATGAACAACTTTTCTTTTGTATACATTTCCTTTTGAGTGATTGGGGGATATTCATTTTGTTTTGGGGCTGAAGCAAGGAATTGGTCTGAATTTTTTTTACATATTTTGGTTGTTGTGGGGAAATTGGGGGATTCTTGGAGAAAATTAATTCCAAGTTTGGGGAAGAATTTTTTTGTAAAAATGATAGGCGAAGGAAGGAATTGGATCAAGTCAATTTGGGGAAAACAAGTTCACAGATGAGTCTTTGTTCTTTAATGCTATTGTTTTGATTGTTTGACTAATTAATTATCTCATGTATCCTTGTGATGCAACGAAGTTTACCTATCCTAAATGATGCAAAATAGAAAGATGCAAAGGAGAAAACAACACTTCAACACCTTAATGATTAGCCTAGCTAAACTCAAACAAAAGAAAAGATAAACAAGAGATATACCTTTTGTTCAAGTTGATATGTTGGTTAGCCCTAGGATCTTTGATGTTTTGTAGGCTCCTTGGATGGCAAGATGGATGAAAATGGATTCAAAATGAGCTAAACTAGATGAGGGATGCAATGAGAAAAGTGGGTCGTTGGATGGATGAATGTAAATGCAATAGATGGAAGCTTGAGAGTATGCAACAATCAAGATTTTGGAATGCAAGAGTGCAAGCATGCTTGAGAGTTGGAATGCAAAAGTGTGTGAATGCCTAATGTTAGAATGAAAAATAATTCCTCTATATTTAGGGGAGAATTCTCTAGAAAATTGAATGGTTAATATTTTTCCAACATGGGAAAGATGAAGGGTTGTGGTGAGTTGATGACTCACAAGCCCTCACATCTTTCCATGTTGAGGATGAAATTTCACAAGGAAAAATGAGGTGGAGAGAGTACAAGTGAGGTGGAGGTACTTGAAAGTACCATGGGATGGGGGTGACGATGACAAGAGAGAGAGGACCATGGGAATGAGAGAAGTTGTTGGGACAATAAATGTGAATTTTAAATTCACATGATTGGGAGTATCTTGTGGATAAGACAAGGTTACCAAAAAGTAGGACTTTGACCCATGTGAGTGATGTGACTTTTCAATGATCACATGGGGAAGAAGAGAGTCCTTGGAGGAATAAAAGTGAATTTTAAATTCACATGGGGATAATAAAAGGAATTTAATATTCCTTGGGAGATGAGAGAGTTGACTAAGATGTTGATTGGACTAGCTAATCAATGATTAGAAGACAATTAGTGGCTAATGAAGGTTAGGAGTCAACTTGCAAAAGTTGGAGGATGTGACACATCCTAATCAAGGATTAGACATGTGCACATCCCTAATGATGGGATTAGGAGGTGGATTAGGATTAAGAAAAAGTGATGGAGGATGTGACATGTGAGGAATTAAATAAATGTCTTATTTATTTAATTTTTTGAGGAAAAAGGGGGATAAAGGGAAAGGTATTTAATTATTTAACTAGATACCTTAGAGATTTAGAGGACTTTAGGGATATTAATTAAATAATAGTAATATTACTTAATTAATTCAAGTAAGAGGATATTTAGATGAAAAGGGATAAATTTGGACAAATGTAAGTGTCCAAATTTAGGTGTCTACAATCCCCTTAGTGCAAATCTATATATCTTATGCATAACTTGTAATCGTTGCATTCTTGAGATAACATTTATTTAAATCTACCGATTGCTTCTTAAACGTTTTAGTAAATCCAAGTTGGGTATATATTGCAACCATTTCATTCAATGGGATAAAATCTGCCTTCACCTGCTAAATCCAATCCAAATTTTCTTGAAAGTTTTCAAGCCTTTTCAACAAATCCAAATTTGTGTAGTTCTGCAATCACTATGCTCCATGAGATGACATCTATTTGGGGCATTCGACCAAAATGCATGTGCCTCAATTCTTCTGCCTTAGAATTTTTTTTTCATTCTCATGCGCCAATCTTCATTCCTTTTGTATTACATATTCAATCTAAACAAGATCTCATTCCATTAAAGGATATCTCAGAATCATTCTACATTTTTCCTTTATACTCTTCATCCAAAAAAAATTCATTTTACTTTTTTAACCAATTGAAAGCTATGAGAATCTCAAACGAGTTACATTGAATTGAAATCTCCTGTGGCCACTCATTTATCTTTTATTTTCTTTTAAAACATTTGTGATTGCAATATAACGATGGGAGTAGGACTGTGCACATTAACTGTGCTCAAAAAAATTTGAACCCTTGGCCGCAACTTGTTCCCTGACTGACACCTTGGAGTTGTGCCCAATTGCACCATAATCACCTATGTAGTGATGAAATCATGCAAGATTATAATATGAATGAGATTTCATGAGAGGGTAGTTAGTAGAAATAGGTGCTAACCCAATCTGTGTGCTCCCTCTTTGTTGCACCTTGGTTTGCTCCTTAGGATTCCTCGGTGGCCAAATACCATTCTTCCTCCATGCAGACTTACCTCTCTAGCAACATTTTAGGCTAAGTCTATATTTTCCTTATATGCTCCAAGATGTGATTTTCTCATGCATTTTACATTGATATATCATATTTGGTAAATGAAGAATATTCAACATGTTTGGGAGTTCGGTGAATATGCTTAGTATTTGGGTATTTCAATTTCCATTCACTGCTACCTATGCTTGGCCATCAATGCTGTAGGGTGTGATTCCTTCTTGTTGCATTCTATATACTTGATGCTCTATGTGCACCTCCCTTTCTGCGTGGTGTACTTAACACAGTGCATGCTGAGTGTTTGCTATGGGTTGCATAATAATTGTATTATGCTTGATGTGAATCTATACCCTGTGTCTGCATTTGATATTTTATTATGGTCTGCGAATTTGTTTTGATGGCTTACCTTAGGTTTGACATTCACTATTTGTACTCAATGAATATGCAATACTTTTTGGAAATCATTGCATATACAATATGCTTGGTAATTTCCGATTATACCTTTGTTTCCCCGAGTTTGATATTCAATGGGCATGTTTATATCCAACATGTGAAGTTTGTATGGAAAATTCATACTTTTATCTACATTTTATATATATGTTTGGCTTTCGGTACTTATATTGTGTTATCCTTTTGATGAATATAATATTTGGATGGAAATCAATTATTATATATATTTATATATGTATATGTATTCATGTATATAAATTATGGTTAGAAAAAGAATATTTCTACTTTGTAATTAATAGATTATGTAGATAGTGAAATGAGAAATTTAAATAGGGAAAAATAATTTACTTGTATTTAAATAATTGGATGATTTGTTAGATTGTTATTTTTTATTTAATGAATACTGAATTCCTTCATAATTATTTAATTGTTGATTTGTAATTACACTACGTAACTAGCTATTTAGAATAATTGTTATTTTAGTTATTTGCGGATTATTGTGGTAAATGACCCATTAAGTGAATTAAGTAGTTAAGTTAATGAGTGATATGAATGTGGAAATAATGTCTATTTAAGGAGTATTTCATGGGTGCAATTTTTTATTGATTCATTGTAATGAATTATGTGTGTGATTTTGGAATTGGGGCGATTTTTGGTAATTGTTTTAAAAGTGGGAGTCATTTGTGTAATTGATTAAGATTGATTTATAGAGGCTTAGGAGGGAGTATCTTGTATGTTTGGGTTTATGTTTGTTGCAGTTGGAAGTGGTTGATAATGTTCTGATTTGTGTGCAAGAGGGTCAATGACTTGCACTATACATTCATTCTTGTGATTGGGATAGGTGAGCAAGATGGTCAATGCCTTGCTTTGCATGTGGGATTCATGTGATTAGGTTGAGTGTGCAAGATGTTAATGCCTTGCTTGTTGTGTAGGGTTTACTAGTTGAAAGTAGGGGCAGTGGCTCTTAATGGGGGCTGAATCCCAAAGTAGTGACCAAGACAACCCATTGGAGAGTTCCTTAATCTAGTGATAACCTAAATAACGAATTGGGGGGATAGGTAATTTTCACATAAACAAGATAATGGATGCCTCACCCATGCCTATAGTTCTCATTTAGGCTAAGGATGGGTTGAGAAGGCCTAGTTGGAAATATCAACTTCCTTGTCCTCATGAAAGGAATGTTGGTTCTGCATGTGTCACCCTATGGGTTCGGGACCTAGTGAGAGGTATGCCAAAAAACCATAGCTAGGGGTCGGGGTCTAGTGTGAGACCGCTAGGAAAAACCATGCTAGGACCATGCGATTACACTCTTCCCTATTAAAGTCTAGCATTCTCTAATTTTCTCCTTCTGTGGTATGTGTGCCTCTGGAAGCGAAGTCAATATTGTAAGCAATGTATGTGTTGTATGTGATTTTAATGTTGTTGTAGTGTTATGTTGGATCCATGTGTAGCCTTGTTTATGTTAGCCTATTGTCTTCTTGACTGTTTGTTTGTAGTGGGACCTTATCTTATCTCCTAGCACGGGGGGTGGACCTTAGGGTTCCACATGGTCAGGAGGTTGGTGCTTTTTCCTCCATTGGGTTTCCTTGCTACATGTTTGTGTGCATGGAGGTTGTTCCTTGTGTAGCAGTTTCTGGTTTATGATCTAGTTCAAGAGGACAATCTTTTATGGATTTGTATTGTAGTGTATCTCAGTTGTACCATTTATTGTAATATGATGTATTCTTCCCACATGTACTCCAGAAAGCATTATTGTATATTATGTAATGATGTAACGGATTTTGATATATTCTATTATAATGAAATTTGTATATATATTTGTTAGAAATGATCTTTCATGTTGTTTAATGGATGACATGTTATGGAATTCATATTGTAGAAATAATTAATGTGGTGGTTTAAAATGTACTTGCTTGTCAGATGAATCATGATATCTTTATTAGTTAATGAAATGATCCTAGCTCTTGATTAATTGAGATGTTAGTAGCATAGTCATGAAACCTTAGAGGACCTAGGTCTAGTTTATATGTTATGCTATGTTATACATTCCACTTTTAGTTCTTATAAAAAAAAATGTTCCATTATTATGTCATGGTTAGTGTTGTCCTCTAGGGTTCCTTGGTGGGGCTTTACACCTAAAATCAGAGCCCAAGTTCTAACACTGGGTACTCTGGTTTCATATGAGCCTATTATATTGTCCTAGTTGCTTGTACTCTTGAGATTATGTTTTCCCCTTTTTTGCATCCTAGCCTAACAAGCTTAGGCTTATTCTTGGTGGTGTTTGTCCAATGGTGCAAAAGACTGGTGGAAAGGATAGGACCCTTGGTGTAGTGTGCAATGTGCTGATATTCTTTCAATTGGGGATGCATTATGGACCCTTGTGTAGCCTAGTGATGTGATTTCTGATGATGTGAATTTGTGTGCGTATGTGAAGAATGTATGTTGAATCATGAATATAGTACCTATGAAATGATAAATTGTATTTCCATGCTTCCAGAAAAGTGTAAAATCATGATCTTGTGTTGAATATGTTATGAGATTTAGTGTTGCGAAAAGAATAAGGTGGAATGTCTTGTCTGTAAATGATGGATATTTAACAAAAAAGGTGTGCCTTATGTGTATAATTATGCTATGTTTTATGGAAGTGTAGCATTCTGATGTAATGAATCAACTATGATGTTGGTACTAATGTGTTATGTTTCCACCCTAGTTTGTAACTTCTAGGAGTAAGTCAAGTTTTAGGGGGGGAGGATGTAGTGCCCCTCCATTTTCGCCATGGATGTGCAGGTAGTTCGGCTTTGGAACTCAAAGATGAAGGTAAAATAATGGGGATATCTAAAGGTATGTGCTAATGATGTAAGTAGTTGATCTATTTTATGATATTGTATATAGATGCATTGTTATGATCAGTATGTGATTATTTTACCATGACCATTATGTGATTATCATTTTGATTACTATTTAGCTGATTGTTTATGAGTTGGTTGGACTACTTGGTGTGTTCTTACTATTATGTGTGGGTGAAGGGGACAGTGTTGCATCACTTACTTGTGAGTACCCTGCAACGTTGCAATTCCCTTTCATAGTGTGCCTGATTGCATGATTATGTATATGCACGTTCATTTTGTGTGCTGCAAGTTGTAGGTACTAGGCATCAACTCCACCTGAATTGGCAGGTTTGAGCGTGTCTAAAACCCAATGGAACAGTTGATCAGAGATAACATTTGGTCCCCTACCCTAGCCATCATCCTTGAAGAGGATGAGTATCTGGTCTGTTACCTCGTCAGTGTTGTTTGATGTCTGTGGTTAGTTGGTCTTAAATTTCGACCTTGGTTATGGTTTAGGTTATTGTTGTTGATGTTTGGTTTGTTTAATTTAAAAATTTGTTTAATAAATGTTATTTTTGATTAATTGATGTATTAAATAAATTATTAAGTAAAAGTATTTAATAAATAGATATAAATATATTTATTAATGATTATGGTTATAATAAATATAAAAGTGTAATGTAATACTAAAACAAAATAAAATAGAATTTTAGTGGAAAGATATAATTTATAAAAATTAAAAATAATATAAAAAGATAGCAGGGTTTTCATGCAAGTTCATGCAAGACATTGAACTGGTTGTCGGAAAAGAAACTTAATATTTTTTTGGGATTTTGTGAGATTTTATTGGATTTTTGGTTTTCGAAAACAAACAAATTTTATTCTGTATATATTTTTCCTTTTGAGTGATTGGGGGATACTCATTCTATTTTGGGGTTGAAGGAAGGAATTGGTCTACAAAATTTTTATATATTTTGGTTGTTGTGGGGAAATTGGGGGATGCTTGGAGAAAATTAACTCAGAGTTTGGGGAAGAAAACTTCTGTAAAAATGATAGGTGAAGGAAGGCATTAGTTCAAGTCAATTTGGGGAAAATGAGTTCACAGATGAGTCTTTTTTCTTTAATCATCTCGTTTATCCCCTTAGTGAAAATATATATTTTATGCATAACCAGTAATCATTACATTCTTGAGATAACATTTATTTAAATCTGCCGATTGATTCTTAAACATTTTAGTAAATCCAAGTTGGGTATATCTTGCAACCATTGCATTCAATGGGATAAAATATGCCTTTATCTACTAAATGCGTTTGCTTGAAAGTTTTTAATCCTTTTCAACAAATCCAAATTTGTGCAGCTCTACAATCACTACACTCCATGAGATGACATCTATTTGGGGCATTCAACCGAAATGCACACGCCTCAATTCATCTACCTTAGAGAAACTTTTTCATACGCAAATCTTCGTACCTTTTTTATTACATATTCAATCTAGACCATGCCCCATTCCATTAAAGGATATCTCACAATCGTTCGACATTTTTCCTTTATACTCTTCATCTGAATTTTTTCATTTTACTGGTTTAACCGATTGAAAGCTATGAGAATCTCAAATGGGTTACATTGAATTGAAATATCCTGTAGCCACAAATATATCTTTTATTTTCTTTTAAAACATTTGTGATTGCAATATAACAATGGGAGTCATACTACACACAGTAATTGTGCTCAAAACAATTTGAACCCTTGTCCACGACTTGTTCCCTGACTAATGCCTTGGAGTTGTGCCCAACCACACCATAATCACCTATGTCGTGATGAAATCATGCAAGATTATAATATGAATGAGATTTAATGAGAGGGTGGTCGACAAAAACAAGTGCTAACCTAGTCCACGTGCTCCCTCCTTGCTGCACCTTATTTTGCTCCTTAGTATTCCCCAGTGGCCAAATACCATTCTTCCTCCCTGCAGACTTACCTCTCTAGCAACGTTTTAGGCTAAGTCTGTATTTTCCTTATATGTTACAAGATGTAATTTTCTCATGCATTTTACATTGATATATCACATTTGGTAAAGAAGAATATTCAACACATTTGGGAGTTTGGTGAACATGCTTAGTATTTGGGTATTTCAATTTCCATTCACTGCTGTCTATGCTTGGCCATTGATGTTGTAGGGTGCGATTCCTTATTTTTGATCTCTATATACTTGATGCTCTATGTGCGCTTCCCTTTCCATGTGGTGTACTTAACACAATGTATGTCAAGTGTTTGCTATGGGCTGCACAATCATTGTATTATGCTTGATGCAAATCTATACCTTGTGTTTGCATTTGATATTTTATTATGGTCTATTAAGTTGTTTCGATGGCTTAGCATAGGTTTGGCATTCCCTATTTGTACTCAATGAATATGCAATAATTTTGGTAATAATTGCATATACAATATGCTTGGTAATCGCCAATTATACCTTTGTTTCTCTGAGTTTGATATTTGATGGGCATGTTTATATCCACTATTTAAAGTTTGTATGGTGAATTCATACTTTTATTTGTATTTTATTTATATGTTTAACTTTCGGTACTTGTATTGTGTTATCCTTTTGATGAATATAATATTTGGTTGGCAATCAATTATTATATATATATTTATATATGTATATGTATTCATGTATATCAATTATGGTTAGAAAAAGAATATTTCTGCTTTGTAATTAATTGATTATGTAGATAGTGAAATGAGAAATTTAGATAGGGAAAAATAATTTACTTGTATTTAAATAATTAAATGATTTGTTATATTTTTATTTTTTATTTAATGAATACTAAATTCCTTCATAATTATTTAATTGTTGATTTGTAATTACACTACGTAACTAGCTATTTAGAATAATTGTTATTTCAGTTATTTGCAGATTATTGTGGTAAATGACCCATTAAGTGAATTAAGTAGTTAAGTTAATGAGTGATATGAATGTGAAAATAATGTCTATTTAAGGAGTATTTCATGGGTGCAATGTTTGATTCCTTGTAATGAATTATGTGTGTGATTTTGGAATTGGGGTGATTTTTGGTAATTATTTTAAAAGTGGGAGTCATTTGTGTAAGTTGCTTAAGATTGATTTCCAGAGGCTTAGGAGGGAGTATCTTGTATGTTTGGGTTTATGTTTTCTACACTTGGAAGTGGTTGATAATGTTCTAAGTTGTGTGCAAGAGGGTCAATGCCTTGCACTATACATTCATTCTTGTGATTGGGATAGGTGAGTGAGATGGTCAATGCCTTGCTCTATGCGTGGGGTTCATGTGATTAGGTTGAGTGTGCAAGATGTTAATGACTTGCTTGTTGTGTAGGGTTTACTAGTTGCAATTAGGGGGAGGGGGCCGAATCCCAAAGTGGCGACTAGGACAACCCATTGGAGAGGTCCTTAATCTAGTGATAACCCAAATAAAGAATTGGGGGGATAGGTAATTTTCACATAAAAAATATAATGGATGCCTCACCCATTCTTGTAGTGATCGTTTAGGCTAAGGATGGGTTGAGAAGGCCTGGTTGGAAAGATCAACTTCCCTTTCCTCATGAAAGGAATGTTGGTTCCACATGTGTCACCCTATGGGGCCGAGACCTAGTGAGAGGTATGTTGGACAACCATAGATGGGGGATAGGGTCTAGTGTGAGACCCCCAAGAAAACCCATGCTAGGACCATGCAATGACACTCTTCCCTATTGAAGTCTATAATTCTCTAATTGTTGTTCTCCTTTTGTGGCATGTGTGCCTCTGGAAGTGAAGTCAATATTGTAAGCAATGTATGTGATGTTAATGTTGTTGTAGTGTTATGTTGGAGCCATGTATAGCCTTGTTTATGTTATTCTGTTATCTTCTTGACTATTTGTTTGTAGTGGAACCTTATGTTTTCTCCTAGCATGGGGGGTGGACCTTAGGGTTCCACATGGTTGGGAGGTTGGTGCTTTTTCCTCCATTAGGTTTCCTTGTTGCATGTTCGTGTGCATGGAGGTTGTTCCTTGTGTAGTAGTTTCTGATTTATGATCTAGTTCAAGAAGATAGTCTTTTATGGATATGTATTGGAGTGTATCTCATTTTTACCATTTATTGTAGTCTAATGTATTCTTCCCACATGTACTCTAGGAAGCATTATTGTATATTATGTAATGATGTAACAGACTTTGATGTATTCTCTTGTAATGAAATGTGTATATATATTTGTTAGAAATGATATTTCATTCTGTTTAATGGATGACATGTTATGGAATTCATATTGTAGAAACAATTAATGTGGTGGTTTAAAATGTACTTGCTTATCAGATGAATCATGATATCATTATTAGTTAATGAAATGATCCTAGCTCTTGATTAATTTAGATGTTAGTAGCGTAGTCATGGAACCTTAGAGGGCCTAGGTCTAGTTTATATGTTATTCTATGTTATACATTCCACTGTCAGTTCTTATAAAAAAAATTGTTCCAATATTATGTCATGGTTAGTGTTGTCCTCTGGGGTTCCTTGGTGAGGCGTTACAGACTTGCTTTCTCTTCCTAGGCGACCCGTCACCACTATCGTTGTCTCCCGTGATTTTCTTCCTTTCCAAAATGGTAGAAAGATTCTTTATTACTCGTGCACATGATCTTTGTGGTCATTTCTCTCATAATGGAATTAATTATCCGCCCCCACTTATTTGAATTTGAATTACTTAGTCATAATGTGAATTCATACCACTTTGTCCATTACATCCATATTCAATTTTATCTAAATCAACATTATACAGTTTTTAATAGATTTGATCCATATTCAATTTTCATATGGAATATAATTATATATAAATATATATGTATATATATTTATATATTTACATTTACACTCATTTGTACATTCTTATGTATATGTATATATGCGTATATACATGTGTATATATATATATTTGTATATGAATGTTTATATGTACATATGTCAATATTTAAATAAGAATGGACTTTAATTAATTTCATATAATTAGATTCTTATCCTTTTTAATCATACATTTTAACACATACTATAATTTTCTTTCAAATTCAAACACACACACAAGATCAAGATAGAAAATCTGAAGATGAAATCATAGGTTTAACTTTCCACAAGCCATTTGTTTTCAATCATTGGATCAATTCAAATCAAGTAAATAAGTTCTTCTATATGAAAATTTCAAATGCAAATCATCATGCCATTTGTGGCATGTGCACCTAGATTCCATCAAGCTTATCATTCGATTTGGCTAAACGATTGCACTTCAACCACATTCTCATCCTTCAACCCGTTTCCTGTATTTGTACACACTTGCACTCACACAATTCATCAGTAAAGCTCAATCATGGTAAAGCTATAAGATAATTAAAAAGATCACATAATCAATGATGATCAACTTCTTTCAATTTTTTTTTTTGAAATATTAAAATTTTCATTCAATCATATTGAATTTCCTCAATAATTCAATTTATCACTTTATAATTTAAAATGAAATAAAAATTGGGTTATGACACCCTTTCCCTCTTGGAAGAGACATTGTCCTGATGTCTATTTGATCAAAATTAAAGCATATATGTCTATTTCAACATCACATCATACTGTTCCAAGCTAAAACATCATAATCTCTCAATCCAAAACTTTCAAATAAAATCATCAAAGTCTCTTTCTTAAGAAAGAAAATGTGGGAAGGAGCGTTCTATTTCTTCTGCATCCTCCCAAGTAGCATTGTCTTTTGAATACTGGTCCCATTGGACCTTAAACTAAGGAATATCTCTGCTCCACAACTTAATGTTGCGTCTACCCAGGATTCTAATGGGCTCCACTAGCACCACTCCTGGATCCTATACTTGCAAGGATTTCCAATCAAGCACATGAGCTACATTAGGATGATATGGTTTAAGCAAGGACACATGAAATAGATTATGAAGTCAAGCTAGAGCAGGTGGTAGAGCAAGTCTATAAGCAACTACGTTAATCACTTCCAAGGCTTCAAATGGTCCCACATATCTTAGGACAACTTGGAAGACTTTACAAAGGTAGTGTAACTTTTATGAGTTCTGACTCTTAAGAAAACTTAATCCCCTACTGTAAATTGTGTAAGAGTTATGTTCTTGTTGGCATACCTTTTCTATTGGTCAACCGCCTCCTTTAGTTTTCTCTTAATGATTCTCAGTTTTTCTTCCATCTCCTTAAGTATTTTAGGTCCTACTACGATCCTGTCTTCCAATCTATCCCAACTGATGGTTGTTCAAAACTTTCATCTATAAAGAGCTTCAAATGGTGCCATACCTAGAGATGTGTGATAAGAGTTATAATTGTAAGAAAAATATACCAATAGTAAGTACTCTTCCCACTTATATTATTGGTCCATGCAGTACATTCAGAGGAGGTATTCGACTACTTGATCCACCCTCTCTGTCTGACCGTCAGTCTAAGGATGATAAGTATAGCTAAAATTTAACTTGGTTCCTAATGTGATGTTTAGGGTCATCCAAAATCTTGAGGTCATCTGAGTGTCCCTATCAGAAATGATAGTCTCTGGCACTCCATGTAAGCAGAAGATCTCTTGGAGAAATATCTTGGCTAGGATCAATGATCTATCCTTAAGGTTTCTTGGAATGAAGTGCACAACCTTGGTCAATTTATCGATCACGACCAAGATAACATCATGTTGATTCTTTCTCAAAGGAAACCCCTGTACGAAGTCCATATTGATCACCTGCCATTTATAATTAGGTATGCCATGAGGATACAATAGCTTGACTAGATGTGCATAGTTGTTGGCACTCTAAGCATCTAGCTATTTACTCCACTACATCCTTCTTAAGTTTAGGCCAAAATTACAAAGTTTTTAATTTTGTGATAATCTTGGATACTCTGGGGTGTCCTGAAAAAGGTGCATTATGAACCTCTTCTAAAATCAATTTCCTCGGCTCTCCAGAGTCTAGAATATACATTCTTCTCCAGTATCTCAAAATTCCATCCAGTTTGATCTCATACCCATCGAACCAATGATTTGAAGGATTCTCTGCTAGGGCACTCTTCACTCTTTCATAGTGCTCATCCTTGGCAACTGTCATATCACCTGTTGTCTCAAATTAGACCTTGTTGAGATCATGGTTGTTAGATGTCTTTTTCTACTAAGAGCATCAACCACTATGTTCTCTTTTCCCTTTATATACTCAATTCTGAAGTCATACTCACTAAGGACTTCCAACCACCTTCTTTGTTGTGCATTAAGGTTTGGTTGAGTAACAATGTATCTCAATCCCAAGTGGTTTGTCTTGAGATCAGATGGATTCCCTAAGAGGTAATGCCTCCACATTTGCAAGGCATGAACTATTGTGTCCAATTCTAAATCATGTGGCACGTAGTTCACCTCATGCTGCTTAATCTTCCTTGATTCATACGCTACCACTTGTCCATATTGCATTAGTACTACTCCCAATCCCTCTCCTAAAGCATTTGCGATTATTGTGAATCTTCAATTAGGATCAAGGATGGTTATGACTGGTGTTGTCATGAGTCTCTCCTTCAGGAGTTGGAATGCCTATTCACATTTCTTGATCCATTCATATTTCATTTCATTTCTTTGGAGTGGTGTGATTGGAGATGCAATCTGGGAGAACCATTGCACAAAATTTCTATAATATCCTATGAGGCCCATGAAGCTACAAAATTTTGACACATTCTAAGGCACATACCATTCCACAATTGCCTTGATCTTCTCGGGGTCTACTGAGACTCCCTTAGCTAAAATGATATGGCCTAGATAGTGCACCCTGTCTTGATAGAATGAACACTTGGATAGATTCCCAAAGAGTTTCTTTTCTCTTAGCCACTGCAAAACTATCCTCAAGTTCCTATCATGCTCTTCAACAAACTTTGAGTAAACTAGGATGTCATCAATGAAGATCAAAATAAATTCATCCAAACAGTCTTTGAACACACTATTCATGAGGTTCATGAAAATTGTAAACCAAAAGGTACCACAGTGAACTCATAATATCTATATTGAGTTCAAAAGGAAGTATTTGAAATATCTTTTTCCTTTATTCTCAATTGATGGTACTCTGACCTGAGATCAATTTTGGAGAACACTGTCACTCCCTTCATCTGGTTAAACAAATCATTGATCCTTGGGAGTGGATATCAGTTCTTAATGGTTTCCTTGTTCAACAATTGATAGTGTATACATAGATGCAAGGTTCCATCCTTTTTCACAAAGATAACTGGTGCTCCCCAAGGAAACACACTGGGTCTTATGAGCCCCTTGTTCAACAATTCCATTAACTACGCCTTCAACTCATAGAGTTCGGTGGTGGTCACCTAATAAGGTGCTTTGGATTGAGGCTTAGGTCCTAGCACAAGGTAAATAGAGAAATAAAATTCTTGTTTTGGAGGTAACTCCATGAGTTCATCAGGGAACTCAAAAATCCTTGAGAATAGGGTAGTCATCTTAATACGATTCCTTGATGTTAGGGTTACTGATATGCACAACATAAATTGTACATCCCTTCCTTCGAGCCTTTTTGAGTTGCATACCAAATTTTTTTCTAAGCTCTAAGGGTCTTTGCATTACACAATTCTTGATTGGGTTCCCATAATCATCCAGAAAATTAACTACCTTATCCTCATAGTTCACTATATCCTCATGCTTGGTTAACAAATTTATTCCAAAAATTACATCATATAAGCCTACAGGTGCCACATATAGGTTGAATTAATTTTGTAAGGTTGGAAGCTCTAACTCGTAAAAGAGATAGGTATCTACCCTCTTCTCTACTCGAGTACCATACTAGACTGTCCATGAGTTTTCCATGTATACAAGTCTAATAGGTATTTTGGATATTACTCTAGGATCTATGAAACATTTAGTTGCTCTAGTATTAATTAAAATAGAGATAGTTTGGCCATAGAGCTTACCCTTCAATTGTATTGGCGAAGCTTGATACTCTGCTTGCTTATTATCCATTGCAGCATGGATCTGATGATGCTGAGTCTACTGATAGTTTCCTTCCTTTTACAACTTCGATCATTGTGGAAAATTTGAGGCATAATGATCACCTCCACAAGTGTAGCACCCGTTGCGAGGCCCTTTGCGACCTCTTGGCTTGTCCTCTTTGAAGCCCTTTTGCTTTTGGTCATCTTTACCCTTGTTTTTATTTTCCTTCTTTCTCTTTCCACCATTACCATCTTTTCCTTTCTCTTGCATCTCACTTACCCTCTTGAGATTATGGATTTGATGGTTCTTGTCTCCTTTATGAAACTTCTTGTTCCCAAACCACGACTTAGGATTTGCATTATTGTGATAATTGGATAACTAGTGCAATTTATGCTCTTTTTTGGTGGTCTTTAGGAAGACTTCATTCATGCTAAGAGGATCATGCATGACCACTTTTTCTACAATATGGGGTCTAAGTCCCAATATTAACTTCCAGATATGGAAACGTTCGTCTCCCTGATATTGGGGCACATACTTCAATAGGTTGGTGAAATTTTCCCAATATTGGGTCATAGTCATGCTCCCCTGAGTTAGGTTTTAAAATTCTATCACCTTTTTGTCGAAAAAGAGCTATGATAACCATCTCTTCCTAAATTATTGGAGGAAGAGTTCCCAAGTAATCTTAGCAGGTTGCAGATTCCTCTAACTTTTCATTGTCCCACCATGTGGCTGCTTCACCTAAAAGTTGCTATGTAGCCCATGCCACTTTAGTCTAGTCAGATAGGTTATGAAGCCCAAAGTATTTCTCCATCTCAATGATCCATGCCTCTAATCCTACTCTGATAGCCTTTCCATCAAACTTAGGTGGTGCCACTCTTTTGAGATCTTTTCCAAGCTCTTCCTCAATTCGACCTCGTGGGCCTTCTCTTGGACCACCGTTCCCTTGATTGACTTCTACATTCTTTCTTGGTCCTCAAGTTCCACTCAGATCTCATGTTCTATGTGGTCCATATGAGCCTCTTTCCAGCTTAGAAGCTCTAGAATCTGTTTCAGCCTCTTGTTTGGTCCATTGTCTGACCTACTACGGCTTGTTTCTTACCTGGTGGTCACCATGCTAACTCACACTTGACCTGCATCACATTTCACTCCTATCACATCTTAACACTAGGTTCTACAAATAAACGTTCTTATTCTACATCACATTACACACACATGAATATATCCCTTATTCATGGAAGATATACACATTCATGCACATTAAACATATTTTGGAGTTCTTCATTTGAACACACCAAAAATATCTTCTTGTTTTATTTATATTAAATGTGGGTCAATAGATCCTCATTTACAAAGGCTTCTTGTTACATTATTAAGTTTTCTCATTATCAGAGAGAGGGAACTCCTTTGGGTCCTCGTTAGAATTTACATCAAATTTATCAGAGGAGGAGGGTTGACCATGCAGGCTCTCCTTTTTCCTTCTTAGTTAGCAAGGTTGCATTTGATCCACACCCTAGAGGCCAATCTCTAATTGCAGAAAGCTTCTTAAGCTTAGGCATTTGCTTCTCCTCAATCTTCTTGCCTCTCTCCAGCTTAAGTCATGTGAGGGCTTGAGCTAGAGTCTCGTCATTGGGAATCTCAGATTGGACCTCAGTCTTGGTGTTTTCTTTCATTACAAATTTCTTGTTTGAGGTCCTAATGGTATTCCCTTTCTTTTTTCCTATCTTAGACCTTCCCATACCTACATTCAATCCAGGTTTGGTCAATTCTCATGACAACTAAATTTGGTCAAGGGTCAACTACTCCCTAGTCACAGCTATGGTAGACTCAAAAGGCCTAGAGTTGAGCCCTAAGCTCTGATACCAAATGTAATAACTAATTCTAATTATTACCTAATTATACTATTGCAAATGACATTATGAATATTTAATTTTAAAAATACATAACTAAGTAGCTATAGTCAATCATAGCAACACATGTCTAATTAAAAGAGTTAAAAATATATATATTCAATTTCAATGTCAATTACAGTATCTAAGTTGACTTGGATCATAAGGCCACATATTCAATACAATATATAAATTTTGCATCAAGGTTACATCAACGTTACATCATAGACCAAGATAGTCTTGAAAACATCTAAAGTTTCCTCTTGACGCTCGCCTCCACTAGTGGATGAGAACATGGTTGAAGCACTTTACCACCCAACCATGAAGCCTACGCTTCCCCATAATTCTTCCAACTTGAAGAATACTCGACCCTGCACAAAATTTTTAGCAAGAGAGAAATTTGAAAGGTGGAATCTAGTGCGTGCCCAAACATCAACATGCATCTCTATCTATGAATTAGAAAAAAGCAAGATCTATACTAGGAATGGAAGAAAGTGTTATCACAAATTCCATACATACATAATGGGCTAATTGCTTGGCCGTAATTAAGTTGCAACAACAAACGATAGGTTTTGGATAAAGAAAAAACCTATACTCTCTAAACTCCATTTTGACACTCGTCTCAGAAGGTAACTTTCAATATACACAGTTATTCCATAACAACTATCTACTTTCTAGTAGCATCTACCCTAAGGTGCTCTAGTCTACTTAGGTGTCACTGTTCTACTCAAATAAAAGAATATTCTTCACACACATCTATGAAAAAGTAATTCGGTCTACTATTTCCTCATTCAAATAAAATTAGAGAAATGATTCAAATGGAACTGTTCAATACATTATCCATTCATTTCATAGAAATGGTATATGGTTACTTTCAACATAAATCATTATTCATTTAAGAATGAATTTAGTAATTAACAAAAGAAGGTATGTCAAAAGTATGTGTATGTACAGAGACGAAGGTCTATGAGCATACACATATATGTGCCAACTTAAGTTATTGATTTGTGCATACATTTTGAAATAAAACCATTATATCAGATTGCTTCAGTTCCAAATGATGTTACAGAATGGTCATATCATTTATCAAAAATAAAAGTAAAAGAACTAAGATCGGGTCTGTTTGAACAATTTCCACATTATGAAATGTTGTTTGTAGCACAATAAGGTTGTTTGTAGCTAAAAAAATATTGTATATAACAAAACGATGTGGTTTGTAGCTAAACATATATTATTCATAACAAAACAATGCTGTTTGCATCTATACAAATTCTTTTTATAACAAAATGATGCTATTTCTATCTAGACAAATACTATTTATAATTAAACAATACTATTTGCTGCTATACCAATGCTGTTTATAACATAAGGATGTTGTTTGTAGCTAGAAAAATATTGTTTATAACTAAATGATGTTATTTGCAACTATAACAATGCTATTTATAACATAACGATGTTGTTTGGAACTATACAAATGTTGTTTATAACAAACAATAATGTTTACAGCTAAACTCATATTGTCAAAAAAAAGCAATGTCGTTATAAAAGAGTACAAGTTTTTGTGCCATTAAAATTTCTTTATTAGAATCAGGCTAGCCAATACTTCATACATAAAATAGAATGTCCATCATTCATGGATTTCAACATATAAATGATACTGATATCCTTTATGCAAAAATAAAAAGAATTATAGAATGACATGCTTGTCATTGTGAAACCCCAAAAAATCATTAAGTCATGAAACAATTTCCATTAATTTCTAGGGTTCTAGAAAAGAACTCGTGTTTTCTAAGGTTATCAAAAGAAAGTATAAGCAATCAGGTCTCTGGTCGCTCCAAGGAATGACTATTCCTTATATGACTATTATAGTTTTACCTTAACCATCTCCAAGGCTGAATTTGAAGAATTCCCTTTAATGACATATATATATATATAATCATATATAATCATATATTTCAACATGAAATATTGAAACTATAATCATTCAAATGCAGCTCGTCGATCTTATAGATCAAATCATATAAAGGATAAATGGAATGTTAACTTTGCTCATTCATCATTCGAAATGAACGATGATGACTTGTGTATGCTACAACAATGAATTTATATGGCTTAAGGTTTAAAGTTTATTCTTATACTTGGCCTAGCCGATATGAGCATCAATTATTTTAAAGAAAAGATACAGAGATATTAATGTCATTCCCTAAGGGAACGATAAATGTTTTTCTACATTGTTTTCATATAACTCAAACTCAGCTAATCAGATATAATTCGATAGCCATAGATTGACAGAGTACTCACATGCAAGGTACTACGATTTTAATCTATAATAACAATGGCTTCCTTGCCTCGACCTTGCTAGGCTAGCAAGTCGATATGGTGAAAAAGGCATAGGAATTAACCATGCAAAGGTGGCCGATAGGACTTTCTACCTAAAATATGGTTGATCTTACATATACAACCAGGCTCGAAGCCGTATTTGTTTGCAGACAATAACTATTTTCACTATTGCTAATAGAATCGACAAAATGAGAAGAAGACTGCAAGTTTTTGAAAAGAAAATACTAGGAAATCTAACATATTCTCAAATAAAATTGAGTTACCTCAAGATTGATCTATTTCCTAAGCTTTCTCTGTTGTTTCCTCACATAACCAAATCACTTGCTTGCTCTTCTTGGGAAACCCGTCACCATTATCATTGTCTCCCGTGATTTTCTTCCATTCCAAAATGGTAGAAAGATTCTTTCTTACCTGTGTGCATGATCTTTGGGGTCGTTTCTCTCATATTAACATTAATTTTTTCCCCCCCACTTATTTGAATTTCAATTACTTAGTCATAACGTGAATTTAGACCACTTCATCCATTACATCCATATTTGATTTTATCTAAATTAGCAGTATACATTTTTTAATAAATTCGATCCATATTCAATTTTCATATGGAATATAATTATATATAAATATATATGTATATATATGTATATATATTTATATATTTACATTTACACTCATTTTACGTTCTTATATATATATATATATATATATGCGTATATACATGTGTGTATATATATATTTATTTGTATATGAGTGTTTATATGTACATATGTCAATATTTAAATAAGAATGAACTTTTATTTAATTTCATATAACATTTGAAATTCTTATCCTTTTCAATCATACCATGGAACACATACTATCATTTTCTTTCAAATTCAAACACACACACAAGATCAATATAGACAATTTGAACATGAAATCATAGGTTTAACTTTCCACAAGCCATTTTTTTTCAATCATTGGATCAATTCGAATCAAGTAAATAAGTTCTTCTATATGTGAATTTCAAATGCAATTAATCATGCCATTTGTGGTGTGTGCACCCAGATTCCATCAAGCTTACCGTTTGATTCGGCTAAACAATCCTACTTCAACTGTATTCTGGTCCTTCAACCCATTTCTTGCATTTGCACACACTTGCACTCACACAGTTCATTAGTAATGCTCAATCATGGTAAAGTTATAAGATAATTCAAAAGATCACATAGTCAACGATGGTCAACTTCTTTCAAACTTTTCAGAAATATCAAAATTTTCATTCAATCATATTGAATTTCCTCAATAATTTAATTTATCACATTATAATTTAAAATGCAATAAAAATTGGGTTATTACATGTTTAACTTAACTTGGATATTGATGAATTGCAAGGCATGGTGGTTTGTATATAAGGTGAATTATTTAGATAGTAGATAGTGTCTCCATTTCTTCAAGGCGTGCACTGTAGCATAAAATTCTTGGTGATATATTGAATAATTCCTCTTTGCTTCATTTAACTTCTCACTGAAGTAGGCAATGGGTTTTCCTTCTTGATTTAAAACTCCTCCATTCATGCTACCACTAGCATCATAGACAACTTGAAATACTTTACTAAAATATGGTAACATCAACACCAGTTGTTCTGTTACCTTCTTCTTCAACTACTAAAAACTCTACTTTTTGTAGCTATCCACTTAAATTTTTTCCTACCACCTTTCATGGTTTTTGTGATATGTGCACATATTCTATCAAAAATTTTGATGAAATTTCTATAGAAGCTTTCCAACCATGAAAACTCCAAGATTCAAACATACTTTTAGGTGAAGGTTGGTCTACTATTGCCTTAAACTTCTTTGGGTGGACATTTTCAACCCCTCTTCAAACACCACAAACCCTAGGTATACTAATTATTTCTTCATGAAACTACATTTCTTAAAATTCACAAGTAGCTTCCCTTCCTTTAATCTTTGAAAAACTACCCTAATATGTACTAGATGCTCTTCTTTTGTATTACTAAAAAATAGATTATCATCTAAAAATACAATCACAAATTTTCTAAGAAAAGGTTTTGATACCTTATTCATCAGTTACATTAAAGTACTTAGGTATTTTTTAACCCAAATGGCATTACCAAACACTCATATAAACCATCCTTTATTTTGAATTCAATATTCCATTCATCTCCTTATTTAATTCTTATCTAATTGTATCCACTCTTCAAGTCTATATTTGTGAAGTAATTGACTACACTCAAATAATCTGTCATGTCATCCATCTCGGGAAATGAAATATGTACTTGATTGTTATCTTATTTATGGATCTTGAATCTATGCGCATTTTCCACTCACCATCCTTCTTTGGTGTAAGTATTGTAGTTACAACACATAGACTCAAACTTTCTCTAATTAGACTTTTATCCAATAAATCTTGCACTTGGAAGTTTATATCCTCATTCTCCATTAGACATTTTATCTAGTGCCTTGTTTGGAAAACTAGCCCTTGGTATCAAATTCATACAATAACTTATGATCCTAATTGATTGAAATCCATCAAGTAATTATTTCATTAAAATATTTAGAAAATTCACCCAAAATCTCATGCACCTTCATGGGTACTTCCTCTTTCTTCTATGTTATCCTAACCTTTGTCATCTTAGGAATGAAAACATAACATGCCTTCTAATTCTTCAAGTCTTTCAAAAATTGTTTCCTAGTCACTAAGAAAAATCTAGGATTTTTTTCTACCTCCTCATTCTTAACCTTCATAGGATTCAAGGTATACTCCTTCCCATTCTTCTTTATCTTATAACAATTTGTCTTTCCATCATGAATGGATTGCTTATCATATTTCCAAGGTTTTCCCAACATAATGTGGCATGCATTTATTGGTACTATATCACACATTATCTCATCCTTGTAACTTCCTATATGAAAATTTACTAGGCATTGTTCACTTACCAATAATTGGTGTCCCATTTGCAGCCAATAAACCTTGTAAGGATTGGGATGTTTCATCCTCTTCAATTGAAAATTATCTACCATTTCTTCTAACACCAAATTATAAATGCTACCACTATCAATGATAACTCTGCAACATTGTCCTCCAAACTTACATCTGGTCTTGAAAATCTTCTCCTTTGTGTTGGTTCTTCTCCTTTTCGGTTTCAACAAAATTCTCCTCAACATCAATGATTCTGTCTTCAGGATCTTCTCCATGTTTGGGTGAAGCTACACTTTCATCTTCTTCTTGGGACACATCACTTCTATCCTCCTTTCCTTTACTATTGTTAGAATGGATCTAAGGACATTCAAATGCCATATGTCTAGTTTCACCACATTGGTAACATATACCACTAAACCCCCTTCCTCTTTCTTAGCCAACATTTCCTCTTCCTCTTGAATAATCCCCTCTACCTTTCAAATAACCTACACTTTCTCCAACCTCTAGGGTGTGGAACTTGTTTGGGAAGTGATATCTTCTCCTTGTTTTCCTTGCAACCTCTTCAACCACTAGATTGTCCTCTTCTATATGAGAACTTCCTCTACCTTTGTAGTTTCTCCATTGTCTCATAGCGAGTTTATCCTTTGCCTTCAAGGCATACTGGTAGGCTTAATCTACAATATTCAATATGACCATAATTAACTCATCTTGAATTGACAACCATAGACCGTTCACATACCTTAACACCTTTCCAATATCATCATCAACATGTCCTACCCTGATGCTCAATTGATATAACTCTTTTATGTATTCATTTACACTAGATCATCATCAACATGTCCTACCCTGATGCTCAATTGATATAACTCTTTTATGTATTCATTTACACTAGATTATTTTTGCTTCAAGCTTTGTAACTTTCTAAACAAACTTAGGTTATGGTATGATGGCAAGAATTTCTCCTTCAACTTGATCACCTTTATGTCCCATGACTTAATCTTGTCTTTTCCTCTTCTTTGTCTCTCTGTTTGCAAGTGTTCCCACCATAAAGATGTTTGTCCTTTCAAATTTTTGTGAGCATATTTAACTTTATTGTCATCTTCAATTCCTTCAAAATCAAAATACTTTTCTATTTTAGATATTCAATCTATAAGTTCTTCAAGGTTTAAGCTACCATTATAGCTGGAAGGTCTATTTTTGGTTTTCTTCTTATTTTAAATATTGCCCTAAAAAATATTTCCTCTTTGGTATTATTATCCTTCATTTGATTGATATCCTTCTATTACTTATTCTTCATTATCTTCACTAACATATTTGACATGTACTCTTCTTATTTGGATTGCCTCTATCACTTCCAACCGTGTCATGATTATTTTTAGCATTTCAACAATGGTCATATCACTAGCTCATGGTGCTTCTCCTCTTTGGCCTCTTCCTTTATGTTCCATGTCTCCATAAACTATTTATAGTTTCAAGTATTCTCTTTTGATTACTCACAAACAATAAATTCTTATAGGATTTCCTCTCTTGACACAAACACAATAAACCCTCTCTCTTGGAACCTTGCTCTAATACCACTTGATGTAGTTAGGATTGGGGAATTCTATTGAATTTCTAAATCACGTAGCCAAATACATTAATCAACATTAGATTTTTTATAGAACAATTAAGCACTAATTTTATTACCTAGTAGAAAATTCTTAATAGAGGAATACATTCAATTTGATTTCTATCACAATCATCCTCTCCAAAACTTGCCAAAGATCCCCAAATGAGTGCAATGATCTTCATTTTATCTATCGATGGCTAGGAAGTTGAATCATATTCATTCTTAGCCATTACAATAACCAGTCCATTACCAAAACATTGAAGTGTAGTAATAGGTCAAGAGTCTAAATAGTGTAGTAACAAGTGGAAAACCTGCAAACAAGAAGTTCAAACATGAAATATTACTTTAGGTTTAGTTGGTCAATAAATCCACATAATCCTTACATGTTGACATCATTGGGCACCACATTGATGTCATTGCTGGAACTATTCATCAAAACCAATTCAATAAAATTTAAAGGTTTAGTTCACTAGAGTTTACTCGCAAATTTTGATGGATATGAAATGCTCACAAATTTTCAGATGCACATGTGATTCCTATAAACGACATATGACATCATAGTTTCTAAAAATGTGAGAAATCATTCACAAAATTTCCATTGTGGCCCAAAATCCTATAATTGGAATAAATATAAAATTTTGCAAAGTGTTGGCTCACTTAGAAACCTCTACAAAAGTTTTGTTGCAACCCAATAGTGTGCAACTAACAACAATCTAAAGTTCCACAAAGTTCTAGTTCACTTGATTTTCCCACAAGGTCAATAAGCAAGGAATTTCCTGTACATACAAAAAACCCCATTGGAACCAGTTAAATGGTTTGGTTCAATAGCAATTCACACAAAAGTCTACTAGTAGGTTAAAACATGTAAAGCCATAACTTGCTCAATTTTGATAAATTTTTTACCAAATTTTAACTACAAGTACCCATTTGGCTCTTCTACAAGGTGACATCATTAGATTACCCAAATTACTTTTAAAATCCTACTGAACAACTAACCAAAACTAACACTACCAAAAACCAAAAGCAACTGAACTAAAAGGGAATATTTTTGGTTGATGCAAGATTCCCTATGGACTTCAGATGCTCCTGCATCATATAATGTATGTATAAATATATTATATGTGTGTATATACATATGTACTATATGTGTAGGTATATGTACTTATATGTGAATAGATATATACATATGCATACACATGTAGATATATATACTTACATACATAGACATAATGAATAAATGTAAGCACACACACACACACACACATATGCACATATAAATGAGTACACATATGTTATTAATATATGTATATGTGTGTTTTATATATTTACATATATATGTATGTATGTATGTTTTTACATATTGTAATGACTATAGCATTTGCAATCAAATAGTCTTGCTTTTGGACTTAGTCTTTGTTGATTAATAAAATTTATTATTTTTAGTGGAGGTGTTCTTGAAATGTTATTTTATATTGGTACATAGCTCATGGTGCATATTTTGAGTTACTTGTGTTATCATTATGGTTATGCTTTGGTAGCAGCTTTACTTGTTTCCATCCTTTTTTATAAATATGGATGTGTAGTATTATTCATGTTGTGAATAAATGTTATCATGATTGCATGACATTGGATGTACTAATTTACATGTTATATGATGTTGTACCCTATTTGGTGATACCCTTGATGTGTGCATTGAGTATGCAAGTACATGATTTTTTCTCCACTTAAATATGTAGATCGAAGTTTTTCCCTAGCATTTATTATTTTGGAGATGTCAAATTGAGCCTTTTTCATTGTTGTTTCCTAATTGTACTCAAATTGAGTATGAGATGTGTGATGATGATCCTATGTTAACTTAAATTCAAATTGGAGGTGATTTCAGAGTTTTCCTATGTTGTGAGATACCTGTAATTACATGATTTAATTTAATGGTTTAGTTTCTTTATTGCTCATAAATGGATTTTTATGAATTAAATGATTGCATATTAGCTAGTAAAATATTTTTATGAAAAGAGAAAAATAAGGCTATGTTAATTATGTTTGAAATATTTTATTTGGATAGGAGTGCATATAGTTAATTTAATCATTTTATTTAAATATTGCAATGAAAGAATGTTGAATATTTTATTTTCTCAAATACATTTTTTGGAAAAATATTGATAAAAAAATGAATGAAAGAAGATTAGAAAATAAACCAAAAATGATTAAAATAAAAATAACTAAATCATTTTCATTCATTCTTATTTTGGAAGGAAAATAGCTCTCCAAACACCCTCCCTTTAAAATTTGAAATTGGTGGAATTTTGTCATCTTGGATTGTGGGGACCTGGGATTGGCATAGGATCAAGATCATAAAAATGTGTTTGGATCTTGTGTGTGCTTTCCTCCATCAAATTGTGAAAAATTGAAAAGAAATTAGAGTTTCTTTATGTTTGAAATTGAGGTATTTCTCTCTCTTTCCATCCATTTGTATTTTAGATTCCATGCTCACCCTTAAGGTAGCGTAGGGCTTCCTTTATGATTTACTTTGGAGAAATAGAGTAGTTTTATTTTTATTTTTATTTTTTAAATGCGCATTTTGTGTCCTCACTATAGAAAAATTTCCAAAAATCCTCAAAATACAAATTAAATTTCATAGATTAGTTGATGTTCATATTTGAATCAAAAGGGCACTTTTCATTTTTTGAAATTTTTAGCAATAAAAAAATTAGAAAGTTAAGCTCTTATTAATGGAGTCTAAGAGAAATTTAATGGTTTTTATGTAAAAAATAAATAGGAATTTGTCAATGTTGGAATTGAATTTGGATGATTTGGAATGGGAGATTCATGTCTCCTCCAAAGATTTTCATTGTGAATGCTTTAAAATCATGTTCAACTTTTATGTGCCAAAGTTTTGTGCCTTATTTTTTGTGCCACACTTAATTGTGTTGAACTATGAATAATTTAGGATGGAGGTATTAGGGAGTAGTAGGGGAGTGGCTCCTGACATTTTTCAAGATCTGAAATGGCCTGAGGATATCTTGTGCGAGATTTTCCTTAATAAGCGATAACTAAAACTTCATGAGGTAATTAGAATAAACCAATATAATGATTCCTATGACAACCAAAGTGCTCATATAGGCTTGGTATGACTATATAAGACATGAATGCACAAAGAGCATTGGTTCTTGTTGATTGAGTAACCTCATCTTGTGTGAGAGGTGTACTTGATCTTGCTTAGACAATATCGTAGGCTATTGTGATGACACTCCCTACCTCTTCTCTAGGATCTCATCTTTGTGGCCATTAAATATTGTACCCAATGAGAGTATTTATCTTTATCCATCATGTGTTGTTGGTTGTGTGAATCTTGTATGTTTTGTAGTGTGTATACTTCATGTTTGGTGTGTGTGTAAGCCTTACTACCATGTTTTTGGTGTGAGTGTGCTTGTGGCCCATGTGACTATCTCCTAGAATGATGGGTTGGACCTAAGGGTACCACAAAGTTGAATGACATGGAGCCACCGTTGAGGACTAGATGATCTTGGAAAGAGCTTTGTGATTGTGAGAAAGCTAGAAAAGGCTTCACAAATAATTTATTTCATTGTTGTATTATACTATAGAAATGTATTTTTAAGGATATTTGAGCAATCACATTAATTTTTAATTAAATTATTGGATTGTAAATCGACCATTTAAGTGGTATTAGTACTATAAATGATTTTATGTGATAAGGAAATGGAGTTGAACACACATGTCATTTTGTATGCTATTTTATCTTATTAGTGATGTTGGATAACATTAATTTAGAGAAGGATTCAAATTGAGTTTAAAATGAACTCAGAGTTTAGAAAAAACATAAACTAGAACATTGAAATCACTAGCTTCCTCTTGTGTCTCTTAGTGTGTTCAATTGTGAGGGCCTGCCTCATTGAGGGGTTATTTTGGGTCCTCTGTATGCCCTGGTGTGAATGGTATGTGTAGTAAAATTTTCCCTTCACCCCTTGTGTCATGGGTCATGTGTTGGAGTCTCTTTGTGACTTCCCAACCCTTGGGAGTTATTTCCTTCATGGGCTAGTGTGACTTGAGATCAAGTATCTAGGACCACTTTGATCTCTTAATTATTTTCATCAATTCTAAGTTTATGTTGCATCATAATTATTTCCTTTTGGTTCTTGAGTATTGTACTAAGGATAGTATTTTATAAATGGGCTTTGGTTGGCTCATTGGCAAGATGCAAGTGTAGGAATAGGACCCCAATGCAAGGAAAGGACTGCAACACATTCTTGGGAATTTAGCACCAAAATAGGACTCTAGCACTAAAATTGGACACCTACATAGATGTTAGATGTAAGTCCTTTCTAATGTCTGATTAACTTGGTGTTTGCAAGTAGACACACAATTCAGAGGATGGGTTCCTAACTGAACAGTTCACCAAACCTTCACAAAAGGTTGTATTTAATTATCAAGCAGGGCTCATAAGCTTTTGATAGTTTTGGCACTATATGTACATTCAATGATCCTACTATGCCCTATATCGATGAAACATAGGTTATCACACATGTACTAAAAATGTTAAAAGCTGAAAAAGGAAATAAATCATGAAATTGTAAAACAGGGGAACTAACATAAATTTGTTGCTTATGTTGTGGGTACTTACTGCTCAATACTATAACTACTAATTATTGAATATGAACTTGCAACTAAGTGACACTACTAGATTTTGACTTCTAACATCTAATTCCTAACTTATCTAGAGAATAACTCAATGTAATTGTTAACTCCTAAAATTGCACCCTAACTAAGTTGCAAGATCTAACATGTTAGGTTACATGACCTAGCATTTCAGAGAAAACATGGGAAGACCTCTAAAGTTGTGGGTAACTTGTAAACAAAGGTCAACCTTCAAAGAAGGCCGGATCCCTTGGTTATCACCTAAACTAAAGTGTTTTTTTTGTAGAGAAAAGATTTAGGAGGAAACATGAAAATGAAACATTAACTCTAGGGTGATACAACAAATTTTAAGATGGATAATGAAACTTAGAAAACTAAACACATGGCTCAAATTGATAGAAAATAGATTTTGCACAGCTTATTGCAGTAAGTTTTTGCATGAATATTACACTAAAGGGTCAAAATACAAAAACCAACAAATGGAAGATATTCTTCACAATTGAAAAGTTACATGCATTTCTTAGACACAATTAGTAACCTGCATATACTCACATTTGAAAAAAAGGAAAAACTTATGAGACAAAGCTTGAGGGAAATCTTAAAATCTCACCAAGAGCTTGATCAATCATTTAACATGCACAAGACTGCAATAAAAAGAAGGCATGGATTTTATCACCAAAAACAACCAAGGTATCTTCTGTATTCCATATCCAAAGAGTTACAAAAGTTTGCAAAATTATGCCAAAGGACTGAAAAGTCACTAAGTACAAAAATGCATATCCAGAACTACTTAAAAATGAATCAAAATGAGAATATGTTCATCCTTCCAAGTAGTTCCACCAAAATAGGCTCTAGAAACAGTTGGGGTCGGATGCCCTCAAAAAGCCTATTTTTAAGCCTTCCAAAAGGCTCTAAAAGGTACAAGAGATAAGAAAATGTCAAGCCACATCATCTCCCATCATAAAAGCTCCTAAAAATGCTCCAAATGTCCTCAAATTGACTTCAAACAACCCTATATACTCTCCATATGTTTGTCAACTTCCTCAACTTCCCTATACGCTTGGCATCTCATAAATTTTAAACAATATCCTCCTTTGACTCATCAAAATAAATGTAAATAAGAAAAACATTTAATAAAGTGATTTATCAATTATCACTTTAATAAATATTTATCTTATTACATTTTATGCTATTTAAAAAAAAAGCCATAATAAAATATTAAATAAAGTGAATCACTTTATCAAATGCTTTTTACATTCAATTTAATGCAAGGAAAAACATTGCCCTCACATAGGGGCATTGTTTATGGAGAAAATAAATTAAAATCAAAGGAAAAAATTGATTGGCTAATTTAGGTTAAAAACCCTAAACACAAGATTTGGCCAAACATTTTTCCTCTTTCATTTTTACTTTGCATTCTTGCTATTGAAAGGCGTCGCCATGATGAGGGTTTGGCAGAGCTTCTGCTGTGATGAATACAAAAGATTTTGATGGCGAATTTCACAGCTTCAGGAAGGATTTTGATTGCAATTTCTGTCAAACCACAACCTTTATATGCTGGGTAAGCATTTTTATGCATTTTGTTTCATTTTCTAAAGAAAAAGATGCTCGAATTGAGCCAATCTTTGTAGAAAGAAATGCATACATTCTCATACTCTGTACTTTCTTTTGCATTCTCCAATATTTTCTATCTGAAACTTTGACACTTTGATGTTTTCTGTAGAATGCTTAACACATCTGCATATTTCTTGCATTCTAATGGCCATAGCCATGTACTTCTATAGATCATCTTGCTTTATTGAGTTGGCTTTAAAACCATGCAATCTTATTTCCCTCATGATGTCAAGTAGTAATGGCCAACAATGTCGATTGAAACAAGAGCTATCACAGTCAACTATTCCATAAGAAAATGTTGCCATGTGAAGAAAAATGGATTTGCTAAAAATGATTCAATGCCATTGCTCAACACGGGTATAGTCAAAGAATTTATGCATCTTCCCCATTTCTTCATGAATACCATGTAACTCAGAATAGACATGTCAACTACCATATCCATTTCATAAATAAAATGAACATGCTACTACAGGAATAAAGACATAGTTGAGTCTTTGCATATGACTGCCCTTTGCTCAAATATGCCTTTAAAATGTCACTATGTAGTTATCAATAACTGCCATGGAGATCATTGTCTTACAAACTTGACTATCCTCTACTGCAATGATTATCCTTGCTTTGATATACATTGTCTCTTGTACTTTACATAATTAGGTCATAATTTCCTTGATGCTCTATTCTACCCTTGCTACAGGGTCTTACACAATGTTTATTTGCATTGTTCTTGTGATTGCATCCTTTCACCAATATACCCTGTCCATGTCGATTTGGTGAAATCAGCCCCTTCATTCATTCTTCATTGTTTTAAAGCACATTTACTATAACGTATTTCTCCAACCTTTGCTTGCACAAGCATTGTATCCCATACACCTGGGTTGTCCTTGACATAGATGACTATCTTATGTTTTTAATTCACAAATAATTGTAATAGTGTTGCTCATCATGTATATTTAATTGCAACAGTGTTCTACATTGCTCTTCTTTGCATTAGTCACTTTGTTATTTCTCTTCACAAGCCTGCCAAAGTGTCATGTCATTGTCTTCAATTTTTGAAAACATGCTTTTTCCTTTTACAAATTCTAAGATTGGCTCTTTCATTCAAATGATTGATCAACTTAGGCTCTCCATTATGACTGTCATTCTTTTGAAACCTCACAATGAGTATATCTTTGTCTCTTGATTCTATTACAAGGGTTGTTGTCTCTTGATATGACTGTCATTCATTTATTGAGGTTGTTCCTTCACTATTGTTTGTCGTCCCAATGTATATGTTTTCATTATAGTCATCCTCTCCTGTCTTGTAGTAACTGCCCTTTACGTTCATACATAGCCCTGATAGCACTTGATGGATCCTTTCATTACTATCCACATTATGCACTGTTTCATGCTAACAAACTTCTTTTTGCTATCTTAAATTTAACATTATGATAGTCTCGAACTAGTGAAAAAATATCACAAACTATTAACTGGGTTAGTAAGTAATTTAAAGGGTTTTTTCATATTATTGTTTTCTAATTTTTGTATAAAAATATCAAAAACCCAGATTATAGTTTTCGAGTTATGGCTGAAACACGTGACTTCAGTCCTCTACTTGAATTCACTCATGAGTATGCTACTAACAGTGACTTTTTGATTCCATTTTTGATACTCACTGTTTGGGTTAAGATCACTTACTGAACAACATCCTTTGCATTCACTGTCACTTCAAGCTCTCTTCAAGCATTAACAAAGCATGCTGGGCTCAACCCTTGTGGGAGCCACATTTATCCCATGTGCTATAATCAGATGAATTAAAACAACATTATTTTTCCTATATCTGCACATGAAGCAAACAAGTTAGAAAAATATGTGTAGATTTTTGATGTGTTTGATGGTCATGTTGTTTTCTTGGACATCTACAATTTACATACTTGTTTAATGCACTTGAAGATCAGTTTATATGTTCATGGGTGCATGTACATGTAATGTGAGAGACCTTCATTGCTTAGAGCACTGCTCTAACATCATTGTTATGGATAGGTGCAGGAACTAGGAACAAGGAGCTAAGGAGGACACAAGGCAGCTCAAAGCAAGAGACAAAACAAAACAATAGACAACGAACCAGTCATCAGGCAATGGCTGGCCTCTTCCCCTATATGTTCATTCTTTTTCTTTATCCATCAGTGTATAAATTGTCTTTCATTTTCATTGGACAAGTTAAGTCTCACGGCTTGTGTGAGACAAATATGTACTTTTATATCAATAAAGATTACTTTTTTCAAAAAAAATTGTACGAATCTTTTCCATATTGTATGCACTTGTATAAATGCAATTATTTGTTAGTAAAATCTTGTAATCTTTCTGATTTTTCTGTTTATATAATTGAATGTGATATAGGGAAGATAAAATGAAATGTACCTCTCTTTCATTTTGCAAACACTTTAGCTCAATCAACTTGAGCAAGTAACAAAAATGGGTAACATTTCTGGCGACATCTGCTATATGTTTGCCTGCTAAACATTAGACCAATTGCCAAGACTATTCACTGGGCACGCAGTCACTCAGAAAATAAAAAAAGATCTGAAACCAACTTAATTCAATGCTATAACTCAACATAAATGACTCAGAACACCTTGGAAACTTATTGAAAAGAAAAACTGCAACAGGAAAACTATCTAACTGTGTTGAACAACACTTAGGAAAATTGAAAACTTGTATATAGAAACCTATCCTACACTAACAGCAAGACAAAATCGCTTAAACAAAACCATTTACAGGATGACTAAAGTAGCTACCCTTTTTTCTCATTATACAATGCTTGTCATGCTTGAGGACAACTAGAAAGAAATGAAACATGGAGAAAAACTCAACAAAAAGATGCAATATCTCTTGAAGAACATACACAAGTTAACTAACCTTTTCATATGGAATGCAAATGTTTCCGCTCTGAGGTGAAAAGGTAACTTGAGTTGGCTCCTCCTTAATTGTACCTTCATGCTTGGGTGCAAGCAAGATATCAACATTCTTATTGGCCTCCATTCTGGCTAGATACCTAATCAGGCATCCTCTAGTAAGAATGAATTCAAAACTCTCTATGCTAGCTTCAACTTTATGAATTGATTCTTCAAGTACCATCTCATGCTGGTTAGAATGAGTTAACTCATAATATTCCAATGCAATAATGCCTGATTTTTCTATTTCATTAAGTTGTTCACAACTTTCAGATTTGAGAAAAACTAATTTATCATCAAGATTTGAGCAAAAATCTTCAATAATGCTTGAAAAAATGTCAACATCAAACCTTTCATTAGCTTTCTCAAGCATAACATGTCCTATTTCATGATTTTCTTCTTGGATATTTGGATGAATATCAACAACCATACCTTGGAAAATTTTCTCTAGACTCTCACCTTGCTCAAGTTGACTAACATCTTCGTGCAAGCTAATTTATTCACTTCTGGAAACAAGGCTATCCTCATGTGTTCTTTTGTGGAAAAAAACCTTATTCAAATGTATCTCATCCTTTTGCTGTCTAAAACTTGATAATGGTGTTAGTACAAGCATGGTGTCTTCAACCTCATCAACAAAACTAAGAAGCTCATCAAGTAAATCAGTAAGGGTTTGAGGTTCAGGCTCTATTTCACTTGACATACTTATAAGTACCTAATGCTATTCACTAGAAGATTGTTTATTATCCAAGCTTGAAATGAAAACCTCCAAGTCATCCTAGAACAAGTCTTCCTCATAGTCTTCTTTTCCTTTTTGCATGGGAAGACTGATTTTTATCTCATTATAGCTCTCAACTAGCTCTCTAGGTTCTTCAAAAGGTTCACTTTTGCACTCTTTCACTTGATTTAAAACCCCATTCCCAGTTGGATGAGCTTACATCAGCAACTCCTCACACCTTTTAATCCCTTGTTGTTTTGAAACTGCTATTGTTGTGATCAGACTCACATCTTCTTCATCAGGCTGAATGAAAGAAGGTAACACATCCATCCAAATTGTAGAATGCTCCTATTGCTTAGCCTCTTTAAATATTTCAACCTGTCATCCTGGTTGAACCATTAAAACATTTTCATCATCTTTTACCAAGCAAGGAAGCTAATTAGTTGGAACATTCAAGGATTCATATGGAAAAGTATTTTCCCGCTCAATCCTTTTTTGTTCTAATCTATAATGCTCTAGAGCTAAATGCAATGGATTGGTATTTCTCATTCTCTTCAAGATGAGTGAGCCATCTTGATTAATGAGTTTCTCTTCATCATCATTCTGGGTGTCAGAGCATGGTTTCACTTGAATGATTGGTGGAGGAACCTCACAGGATAGAGCAGATGGCTCTTTTGAGCTTGAAATCTTAAAGGTAGAAGGCTTATTGATAAGGTCAGCTTGACTTATAGGAAGATGAGAAGGGTTTTGGTCTTCCTCATATTGTTGTATTTGTTCCAGCAACTGTTGTTCATGAAAATGGGCATTGTAAGCCAACTCTTCCTACTGTAAAACATATTCTTGCTGCTTCTCTATCTCAGCCAGCGTCTTGGTCTAGTCAAGCAAAATGCTTTTGATGTTTGCAAACTTAGCTTGCTCATTACTTTGGAGCTAATTAAGATAAGGTTGCCAAGATGACTGTGTGGGGGTGAGTGGATGAAAAATATGCTGAATCTGTTGGTTACTTTGAAATGAAGGGTAATAGAATATGTCTTCATGAAACGTGGACATATTGAAGCATTTGTAAAAACTGGAAATTCACTGATAAATGAGAACTTAAGTTAAAACTTTGAAACATATGAAAAAATTGACTGTTGAAACCATTAATCATTTGGAGTGGCCAGGTGTGCTAAAAATTTTCCCCCAAAGGAAGAAACTATTGTTGTACACACCAAATAGCAATAATGTGTGGTACATAAAAGACTGAAAAATAGTTCTTTGTCCCACTGGGTGTGCCAAAAACTGTTAACACTATGATTTGCACCCAAGCTGAAACCTATTCCAGCTAATCATGTGAAACATGAGAACTTTTTTGAGGTTGTGGGTCACCTATAGCAGAAAAGGACCTCTAGAGAAAGCTAGCTCTTTATTGGATATTACCTAAAACTACTACTTTTTACAAAGGAAAAGGAGGAGTACTTAAAATGAAAACTGAAATTAAGAAAAGGTGATTCACCAAACTGACAAGGGCTATGATGACTCAGACTTGCATACACTTGGCTACTAATGATATAGCTAAACTACACAACTTATTTCTGTAAGTTCATACATAAACATTTTACAAGAGGGCTTGAATGCATTAACCCTTAAAGAGAAAAAAAATAATTTTCATAGTTTAGAGGTACATGCAATTTTAACACAACTTATAACCTATACAAACTTACTTTTGCAGAAAAGGCATGAAAACATGAGACAAAACTTCAAGGAGATTAAGATACCTCACAATATCTTGATCAATCACTCAATGATGCACAAATACTGCAATAATAAGATGGAAAAACTTGAAATCAGTAGAAACCAAGGCACTGCCTGTATTTCATTTCCCCAAATGAGTTACAAATTATGCTCAAATCTGAGAAAGGACTACAAAATCCCTGTCTCCAGAAATCTACAAATTGAGAACTAACTCCAAAAGGAGTTACATGAGTGAATATAAAACACAACCCAAGTAGTTGCACCAAAATAGGAGCAAGCAACTACCTTGGGTCAGATGCCCTAGAAAAGCCTAAAAATGAGGCATTAGATTCCTCATAAAACAACCTCCAATATGTGAGGAAGAAGGTTTTGGCCAAACCAAACACCTAGGTATGCAAAACCACCAACAAAGTGCATTAATGCCCCCTACAAGTGTGGGTACATGTATCCAAACTAAAAATAACTCCCCCTATATTCCCTGCATTTGTTTTCAAAGCACAACTTTTCATCTTCTGTTGGTAATCTCCATCATTTTGGATTTTCTTTTCAAAATAACAAAATAATTTAAGGCTTATAATTGCACCTTAAAGTCATTTTGTTTTACAATACATACATATGCAAAAGATGAAAATTCAAAGAAAATCCTCCAAGCATGCTGAGATGGCAATTCGAGCTAAGGTGGACCTCACATGTTGAGGTGGAATTTATCTTAATAGGATCCCAATAATACTCTAAGGAAAAAAATTTCCTAAGGCACAAACACCAAAGTGTAGGGTCGTGGGCTCATACATTAGTTGATTTTTTTTATTAATAAAACAATGGCATAAAATGCCATTTCACTCCTATCGACATTTGCAAGACTTAGGGTAAAAACCCTAAAACAAAAGTAAAGCAATTCATTTTTTGAAACTTTGAAGAGAAGCTTGAGCGCCGCCAACTCCATGAGGGTTTCCTAAGCAAATAAGAAGCTTTTGATGGATTTCCATGACAAAAAATTACTGATGATTCTGAAGAAAACAAAGATGAGGTAAGCTCCAGGCATGAAAATAACTTGTGCTTTATTTGAAATTTTCAGTTGAATACAAGCTCGTTTCAGATTTCACTATATAAAAATAATGACCATTTCATCAAAATTCCTATGTATTGTTGTTTACTCCATATGTATTTCATGAAAGAAAGGAAACAAAGCTCTTTTACTCCATATATTCCTGCAATTTCTGAGCTATTCATGTACCTTTTTTGTGAACTCCATACATTTGAGATTTGAGATACCTTTATGTTCTTTATGGCTGCCATCGCTTAACCCTGGTATCTGAAGGATATTCCCTTTGATGAATAATATTATTGCATACAATATGTTATTCTGGGCTGCAACCTTTCAAGTATTCTTATGACATCTCTACTATGACAAAGGGATAAAACCCAGATGGTTTTGATGGCTGCAACTTCATCTCACAGGCACCCAAAACCTATGCCACCTTCTGTTACTTCCGTGAACTTTTTGGTATACAGGGCTTGCACCATATTTTGAAGATTTTTCTGTGGTTTGTCTCATTTTTTTAGGTTGCTATTGTATTTTGATCCTAAATCTGTAAAAATGCTTACATTTCATGGCCACTTGTAAACATGTCTGAGGGTTCGATTTCTTTGGGACCCATGGTTATTTCATTTGAAAATTCCTTTCATATATGCATAAAGGTTTCACTATGCTTAGGGTTTTCTACTCTTGCTGACTGAAAATGATAGAAACTCGTATTTCAAAATAGATTCAAGTTGTGGAAATGATGATAGGATGGGAAAATCCCTCTATTTCTACTCCATTGTTCTATCAAATCATGTAGCATTACCTTTATATGTTGTGGTACTACATGTTACCTTTTAAAATGTTGTCTTGATGATCTGAATCCAATAATTACATCATTGTGAGCAGTCCTTTAACAGTCACCACCACTATACTCTTTCATTGTAGCATGATTCAGTAGGAATTTCTCTTTTCTATTGAAGAACAAGGTTATTTTCTTGTATTGAACCAACCCTGATCTTTTTACAACTATACTTGTTCTTTCTGCAAATGTTTCCATCTATGTGCTCTTTGTTTATATCATAGAAGAGGTATGAATGGTTGTGCCTCATATTATGAAGTCATAATTATATTAGGACTAAAATGATTATTATTTCCTCTTCACCTACTCTCTTCCTGCACTATTTGTGACAAACACATATTGCTGTCTCTTTTCACCTCTTCTGATGATGCTAGGAGATCACTTCATTGATTTTCAGACTACTGCCACTATCCCTTTTACTATCATAACATACCTTGTTCATGTTCTGTATGTCCAGATTCAATAGAGTCTATGATATTTCCCAAAATAAAGTTGCTATGACTCTTTGCCTTCCTGTTTTGATGGTGAATTTCATTGGCCACTGAGCTTAGGCAAAAGCTCATAGTGTCAAAATTATCATCAAATTTTCCTTTTACATTAGTAGTTTCCATTGCATATATTACTGTCATTGTACCCTTAATTACTCTGAATAACCACCATTTAATTATGACTGATCTACCTTTTAATCATCTATTTTGTGATATCACTTGCAGTTGATATCAAGGAAAAATAAACATATATATACTATATTGAATAAGTGCATATACTCCACTGCATTACTCAATGTTGGTTAATCTTGGTTAATCATACTTCCATGGTACTATTTTGCATCAGTGTTATGAAGCCTCCATATGCACTGCTATTTGAGCTAGCATATTACAACATGATCATTATGTAATTGAACTCATCATTGCATTTTTGTTCTTACATTTTGATTTTAAGGGCTAAGAAATAACTGTCTTCATACTTCATTTTACCCTTTGCTACAACTACTCCATTACAATGATCTCATACATATAAATTGCTTTATTGCTGAATAGTCATTTTATGCTTTTCATTATACTTAGTTACTGTAGTAGAGTTGTAAATGAAGTCCTTTCACTTTTGCAAATTGATGCATTCTCCTGAGAGCACTTTTTGATTTAAATCTTGAATGCAAAGAACTAGATGCACTTTGTATGTATATAATTTCATGATATCATTTCTACTCTGTATTGCATCATTTGTCCATAGGACTACTCATTCTTGCACAATAACACAAAACACTAATATAGAACACTTGACTTCTAGGTACATCACCTCATTTAGGAATTATGCTAATGTCTAAATGTGATACAATTTCATTTAGAATTTTCTGTCTTTTTCTTTAGAGATCCTTCTTGTTGGCACTAAAATGCCAGATTGGGAATCGCTAGAGGAGAGGCAAAAATATTAGAACAAAATTGTATGATGAGGAAACAAAACATAACTATGACATAAACTGGTACCGCTCATATACATATCAAAAACAAGGTATAAGTAAAGATCCACCCTGAATATCTCATTTTTTCAAGCATGTTGGTCTCAACTCTTGTAGGAGCCTCATTTTACCCCACTTGCTGAATTAGGATGAATAAAACAAAGACATGATTATACCTGTAGCTGCACATGAAGCAAACAATTAGAAAAACATGTATATATGCCTGAAGGGCTTAATGATCCTGTTTTCTTTCTTAGGACATGTACAGTTTGTTTGTTTGATGCATGTGAAGGACAATTTATACACTAATGGGTGCATGTACATGTAGTGTTAGGAGACTTCATTGCTTAGAGCACTGCTCTAACATCATTGCAATTCTCTAAGATGCAGGGACTAGAAATAGGGAGCTACGAAGAAGGTGAGATGACTTGAAACAAAAGACCAAGCAAGACAACAGACTTTGACCAGTCATCAGGAAATGACTGGCCTGTTCCCCTATATGTGCATTTTTGTTCTTTTAATCCATCAATGTATAAATTGTACTTCATTTCCATTGAACAAGTTAAGTCTCACGACTTGTGTGAGGAAAATATGTACTCTTGAATCAATAAAGATTACTTTCAACAAGATTTATGCAGATCTTTTTAATATTGTATGCACTTGTATAAATGCGATAATTTGTTACTAAAATCTTTTAATCTTTCTGATTTTTCTGTTTATACAATTGAATGCAATATAGGGAAGATAAAAATGAAATGTACCTCTCTTTCAGTTTGTAAACACTTTAGCTCAATCAACTTGAGCAAGTAACAAAAATGGGTAACAATAATGTTATAGAATGTAATTCATTCCACAAAATATTACTCATAAAATTCACATGCATATAATTGAAAACTTATCTAAAGTGAATTCAATAATGTAACATCTAAGCTGGTAATAGAAAATAAGGTTGGTTGGTAGTACCTCGAGTAGCCCTTTCTCAAGTTGTTGCGCACACAAAGGATATCAAATATGTGCTACTTGATCAACAAATCATGATAGAAAACTAAATTCCTTTATTGCATGAAAACTGGTCTTCTTATAGTTTGACAAGGATCTCTAAAAGATTTCTCATTCAGTAGTACATATCTATTGTAGCTTGATAACATAAAAACTAACATCAATTAACTGTTAACTAGTAAAAGCAATCACATTGTTACTACAATCACTACTAGATCTGCTCCTCAGCCACAAATCCCAATATATAGGCTCGAGAGGAGTCTTATTCATACAAGGACTAAAAATAGAACATTAATGCATCCGTTCACTCTCCCTCGAGGATAGGGAGAGGACAAGTCTTTGAAACATAAAACTATAAATCTGAAATAGAAGAAAAATCAAACTAAGACTTTACCCCTAACGGTTAACTGCCATGATAGGGACATGTTTCATGGAAACTATCACGTCATGGGTTACTCCTAATTAGAACAAACTTCTTCTTCTAGTTATCTTATTGGTGGATAAAAGTGCATTTGTGATGACTCATAGCTGACTATTCAATAGCCACCTTTGCTTCCCTTTGGAACTTCCATTTTCTAATTATTCTAGCTTCTCCCTTGCAACCATTTGTAGTCCTTTGTTGTAGGCTAGAAATTCAATTGCTGCAAGCTACAATCTTCTTGGTTGCAAGATGTTAGTTTTTCTACCAAGGAATTAACATCATTAACAATCACAATTAAACTATAAAAACATACTAAATCCTATGAACATTCATACAACACAAGCATATATAAATATATCATATTTATATTTCCAAAAACTTAGGTCTGTAAAAGTGTATAAAAGGCATATGAAAGATGTATGAAGTCATGGAAATGTTTGTGAAACTTAGCAAATGAATGATAAAAGCATAAATTGATGAAGGAAAAACTAGCCATTATCTAGACCCATCATTAGACATTGGTGAACTTATTCTATTGTCCCTCTAGTGTGTTAGTTTACCACCTAGGTGTTAGTGTCCTCTAGGTGTGTTGTAGCCCTCTAACACATTGTATCCTTTTGACATGTTGTAGTCCCTTTGTTCATCATACAACAAATACTTCCAAACTTTATTTGGGAAAAATTTGTAAAAAAAATTGTTCCCCTTAGTCTTGTGAGTTTCTTAATTTTCTTATCTCATCGATAGGTCTCATTGAAAATTTAAGTTGAATTTTACTTTGAAAAGTGTGCCTTTGCACAAAATCAACCCATCATCTTATCTTGTGTTAAGGAGATTGTACCTCCTAGGGTTTCCTAGTATTGTAGGGGTTTAGCCCTTGTGTTAGGGTAGTGTTGTAAGTCATCTACTTGTGCCATGTTGTTTAAGAAATGGTAGTGTATTGTTAGTGTTGAGTGCGTCATTGTGCAGTGCGGCACTGCAATTTACTATGTAATTATGTCAATATTGTTGTTAATAAATGTGTTTTTTCTAACCTAGTGTCCCATGGCTCCATGGCAATGCATTTCACATATATACATCTATACATATGTATGTATGCTTTTTACATAGATACATCTATACATATGTATGTGTGCTTTCTACATATATACATATAGTATGTGTTCATATACATCTATACATATATACGCATATTGTATATATATATGTATATGTACATAGATACATATATACACATATATAATATATAGTATACATATATTATACACATACATAGATATTATATATTATACACATATATATACATACATATATACACATATATGTGTGTGTATATATATCTATATACATACACATATAATATGTATATCTTATCTATGTGTGTATATTACATATGTTAGATATATATGCATAAAAATATAATTTATATTCATACATATATAATACATAAATATATATACATATGTAGCGTCAAAAATTATCACCCTTGACAATTTCACACTACCTTGACACCCTATTTTCCCCATAACTTTAATTATAATGACAATTTACCAATTTTGCAACTGTATTAATAAAATATATTTAATTCCCCATCATCCCTATAAATTCAGGCTAAAAATTAGGTCTTGGACACTTATGCCATTTCGAGACTCATTCACCAATCAATGGCGTCACTGTCCTTGAGGCAAAATTTTGAATGTTTGAAATTTCAATTTGTGGGCTTTTATGATTTGAAGACCAAAAACCCTACCCAAAAGGATTAATTAAAATGAATATAAAATAATGTTTTCCTCTCATTTTGAGCAATAAGAAATCAATTTTATGATGAAGGAAGCAATTCAAGAAAAGAGAGCAAATTGAAGACCCTAAGATCAATCAAGGGCAATTAAGGGAAGAGTTTTGAATATCATTGCAACAATTCAAAATCCAAGCATCATGTTAAAGTGTGTGTGAGTTCATATTTTCATGTTTTCATGTTTGTGAAGGCTAACCCTTGTTGTAGGTCTCCAAACAATTCAAGTAATCAAGCAAGCAAGATCTAAGACCTTGAGGTGATGTGCATGACTTCAATCCTTCAAGGAAGACATTGAAGGTTGATTTTAGGTTTGAAGAGGATTGAATGAAGTTTGAAGATCAATCATTCATTTTTGCATTCAAGACCCTACACCTTGACAACTTATGAAAACTCACGTACAAAATTATCCGATAGTGATCCAACAAATTTGAAGGTGAGAATCGGAAGCTCAAATCCAACATTAGAGGACTGCGAAAATAGATTTGGGACACCCCTAAAAGGACGTAGACACCCTTGGGAACCTATTTCCTCCCACTCTGATTGATCTCAAATTTATATGACAGGTACACAACACTCTTCCCTTCTCATATTTTCTTGCAAATCCCTGTTACAATATGTCAATTGTCAAAATCTTGCAATTTTCATATTAGGTCAAGGCGTTTTCCAAGTCAAGTTAGAGGTGTGTGAACTTATGAATTCAATTTATAAGGAAGTGTTTGATATATGTTAAATCTTTGGACAAAGTATTGCAATATTTTTTTCTTGGATTAGTCGGTTCATCATGATCCAGATTGCATATCTAGTTAGATTGATCATACTTAGTTAAAGATGTCTAAAGTTGTATGGTTGATTGGTTATGCATGACACAACAATAGAAACTTGGATGACATACTTGTGGGTTCCTTAGTCTATACTCTTCATGAAGGGTAGACCACTTCTAATTGGAAGGTGTGTGGAGGACCGTCATCTGTGGTTGAAGGTAAAGTGCTCAAGTGATGCTCTCCCTCTTGGAGACAACAATGTCGAGGCTTGTGAAACAAAAGCATTTTCTAGATATGGAAGAGTTGACCTTGTATCTTTATTGAATTATGTAAACTTGTATACTTGAAAGTATTTCACGCATGAATTGTAATTGAACAGTTTAATCTTATTTCTCAAGTTGAAAATAATATAGTTCAATGTTAAAAGTTGTATTATACGTTCATAATTTGATCATGTGCAATAAATGATGTATGTGTTACCTAATTTTTCTTTCAGCTAAATCAGGTAGAGCTGGAACAACTTTTGTAACTAAAGATTAAAAGGTACACATTAATTTATGCTAAAGTTCCATTTATATGCACAAAATTATTATCAAATGAATTCCAGTTTATTGTGCAAGTATTTACAAGAGAAAATATTGCACAAGCTTTGCATAAAATGTTGTCTTTTATTTATAATTATAAATGTATGGTGTCCCACACAAGCCGTGGGAATAACTGATTCAATGCAATACAAGATGTAAACTATACGTTTGAAGAAAGGAAAAACATATGAAAGGAATAGGGATCCGTCATTGCTTGAATGATGAACCCCAAGGTTGAATTGTTGCATTTTCAGCTCCTCTCACTTGGTTGCTCCTGCTCTGATTCTCTAAAAGTTACTTGCAAGGGATTGAAAAGTTGGTGTTAGAGCTCGGGATACATATTCTCTTCATATACAACATCAACAAACATATAATTTACTCTCATAAGATAATTAGTTTTGCAGTTTTTACAGATATCAAGGAAAAGTAGAAGATTATCATCAATCCCCATCAAATTATGAGCTTCATTATTTATCTAACATGTTTGTTCACTATGCAGGTATAGGTACATTTTTCATTGTTGGGTTATTTTGCATTAATATCATAGCATGTGGATGAAAATGGGCTCCCACAAGGGTTGAGACCAGCATGCTGCCTTTTTGTTTGAGAGGGATATGGGGTGTAATTTTCATCAATGGAAGTGACTTCAGGTCATAATAGTCACTTACATGCCAAGGAAAGTTGTGAAAATTATTTAATAAAGTTATAGTGGTAAAGCCATGAAAATTCAATGCACGCAGTCATCATTGTAAAGATAACATACATCAATGAAATACACAACATTCATAATGAACATCAAATAAGGAATGATCAGCTATCTGTGGTGAATTTACAAGGGCTTATGGAATAAGTATTTCTCATCTCTGGTGTTCATTCACAAACACAGTCTTCATGAAATTTTGTAGATTATGATGAGCTAATTACTCCTATCAAATGGAGATAGTTCATCGAGTCAAAAGAGAACAAACCCATATTGTTCATGGCTCGAGAAAAAAATGAGAAAAATTTATTGAAAGCCATGAATGAAGTAAAGGAAAATATACATAAACAAAAGTAGCTCATATTTTTCTGTACAATAAAAGCCAGAATATAAACTTTCACTTCAGGTCGAGCATATGAGTTTGAGTTTACACAAAAATGCATGAGGAACATACAGTAAATGAAGCTCTTCACCATTTCTTTTGTACAAGATAACGAGCATGAAAGTATACAAAAAAAAAGAAAGCATTTTCATCATTTTTTGTAGCAAGATAAACAATTTTTTTTTCACTTTCTTTCATAGTTAAAGGAAAAAACATGGTATTTTTGCGCAAGATAAAGCCATACCACACACAAATTTCACCATGGAAAGCTCTAGAAACTCCATGAAAGCTCGAGTTCAAACCCTTGGCGGCCTCAACAGTTGTAAATTTACAAAATGAAATGAAATGCAGTGTGTGACCGCATGCTTCCTTAGGGTTTCTTTTTTCCCTAAAGTTTGGCCAACCACCAAATGGTATATTTTCCTTTTTTATAAATATTTTCTTCATAAACTAATGCCTCATGTAATATGTTGAATGCTTTATGTCCCCTTTTGCATAGTTTATGAGTCTAGTCAAACATTCCCTCCATTTTGCACAAAATTGAGACTATGTTAAAATGTAAAACATTATTGAATGGATAATTTATAAATTAGTTTAATTAATGTTATCTATTGTGAAAAATGAAGATAAGAGGCATTGGTTTTGAATATTAAGTCAAAAGGGAGGGAAGTAGTTTGAAGATTGATGTGCAAGTGCCAAGCATCTAGGGGAGGTTGGAGAAGTTGACAAACAAGTGGAGAGAATATAGGACCTATTTTCTTAGTTTTGGAGGGGTTTGAAAGTATCTAGGAGAATTTTTAGGTGCCTTTATGGTAGGAGAGGTCAAGGCTTGACCTTTTCTTCACTCTAGATCCTTCTTGGAGTTTTTTAAGTGGCTAAAAAATAGGCTTTATTATTGTGCACGACCAAGGGAGGTTGAAGTTCCTATCTTTGTGCAACTACTTGGGAAAGCATAAAGTAAATTCAAACAACAATTTTGAAGTTATTTCTTTTCATTCTCATGCTACATTGAAACTTTTTTGGAGGTTATTTAAGTAGGAGATAACATTTGCAACTCTTTTATAGACATGTATAACAATATTTACATGTTTGGAGATTAATAAAGTTAAGCAAGTTTTTCCTTCTCAAATTTTGTTTCATTGTGTGTGTTTAAGTGATTGATGCAATTTCATGTGAATTATCTCATCCTTGTTATTTTATCTCGTTAGTAGCACCTTTATGCAAAAAATATATGTATGTTTGCAGGTTGTAGGTTGTGTTAATGATGCAAGCAATTTCAAGTTGTGAAGAAATTATATTTTCCTTCTAGGATTGTGAGCATTATAGCCTTCTTATGAAACATTGATCCAAGATCATATGATCCTCTGAGTTGTGTATGTCGAAGCTTGGTTGTTGATTGATTCTATGTAAAAGAAGCTATGCAAGTTTTAGGTAATCATTTTGGTGTATGACCTTAGGAAATAGTTTCATTTTATGATTTTCTTTCTATAGTTTTCCATCAAAAGCAGTAGTTTAGGTGATAGTTCCAAGGAAACTAGCCCTCTTTGTAGGTTAGCTTCCAAAATATGAGCCCAAAATCAAGGAAGCTTTCCAATGTTTCACCAGTAGGCTGAGTTTACTCAGCAAGGGTGCACTACTAAGAGATAACAGTTTCTGGCACACCCGATGGGACTCGTTTGATGAACTTCTCATCAAAATATTGAGATATTTGGTGTTTCTCTTAGTATTATTATCCTTTGGAAGCAATACAAGCAACACCATGGTGATTCTAATCATAAATCTATTGGTTTAAGTAGACCAAGTGCTTAAAATATTATCAAAGCCCTTGCTGGTATGTGCATATTTTTTGAATCAAACCTAGTTTTCTTATTTTCAAAGAATAATCCATGATTTTATAGCTCATTTTAATGATCTAGCATGACCAACTACCATGGATACTATGTTTCTTCTCCTCTATTTTACCAAACAATAGTTTGTATACCTTCTTACTAGCCATATTAGATTGAGAACCCTGCTGGTTTTATCCCAAATAACTCTGTCACAACATGATATCTCCACTCTTATCATGCTTTCCACCCTCCCTCACCTCCTAAACCTTCTTGACAACCTATCCATGCCTATAATAATTTGTAAGAAGATAATTTTTCTCATAAACAACATGACTACTCTCTGAATCAACCTCAAGATGCTAACAACATGAGTATCAAGGAGATAGAATTAGACTTGTAGAGGAAATTAGAGGTTGTAACAAAAGAGCAGGAGTATAATATGCAATAGGAAGAGCTTTCTCATCAAGCTCATATTCATTAGAGGGAGGTAGAGGCACAAAGTTATGAAGAGGAATTTCTCGCTAGACAAGTTGCAGCCAAAGAAGAACAAATAAAACACTTGCTTGCACAAGTACAAATGTATGAAACCAAGTCAACCCCTTGCATTCCTAGTTTCAGTTCAACTCTTCCTATAATAATGAATCATCCTTTGAATGAAGAGGTTTCAAAGTCCAAAATTCCTAGTTTTAAAAAAGAAAAACCTTTTGAATCCTCAAGTAAGCCTCCTTGTGTCAAAATTCCAAGTTTTAGGAGTGCTCTTTCAATCCAACAACCAATTCATAACCAAGAGTAGTCCATAATGACACATAATTAGCTTAGCAATGAACATGTTAACCTCATTCCATCATTTGAACCCTTTTTCCCTCCCACCATCTCCCATTTGAAAGGAGGTCCCATTAAATGGAGAGAAAATGAAGGCTATGTAGGTGAAGAGGAGCATATTTCAAGTGAAGATGAGGAAGAGATGACTATTTTCAGTCCCTTTTGTGCCACCAAATCAAAAAAATCAGACATGGAGCAAGAGGAAGAATATGGTCTTGGTGAGGAGTCCATTCTCTTAAGTTAATAAACTTCTCATGAAGTTGATTTGCAAGATCTTAGTTGGTTGGAGGAGCTTCCTTTCTACTATATAGAAGATCTTGAGGTTGATATATCAATTGATTTTTTTTTTAAAGAGGCTATGTCATTGTTTGAACATTTTCCTTCCTTCATGGAAGAAGAAAATCCTGATTTGGAGTGTACCTCCTTGGGTAATAATGAGGAATTTGAGCTTGGACCAATTGTTCCTAAGAGCCTTCCAAGAGCTATAGCTTTGATGAGTTATTAGCTATCCTAATGGAAGAGGATCATCCATTGACCATGGAGGAGGAATCAACATGGCAAGTTATCATGCAAGGTGAAGGTAATGATGTTATTTCTAATCATTCAAATTATCTTCTCTCTTGTCCAAACTTAGTCATGAAACAGGACAACCATGAAAAAAAGGAAGAAAGGTTTGAAGAATGCAACCATGATAACATTATATCAACCTTCTTAGGTTCTTTGAAAGAAGAAGAAGAAAACCATGAAGTTCCAAATCAACTACTTGTACCACAAGAGCAACATGAGAGTAAAATGAAGGATACCATCATGCCAAAAGAAGAAAAAGAAGCAACTAGTCCAAAGATTTCAAGGGGATGTCCTATCAGGAATCTAACTACGATGGAGACAAACAATGCATCATAGGTCATTATTTCACCCAAGCATGAGGATTCTAATGAAAGAAAGCATACCCAACTGTCCTATCCACTTCAAGATAGCATGAATGGTCAACATAAGTGGGTAAGTGGATTTGTTTTCTCCATTCAAGAGGCATTGCAACAATTGGTTAAACATCTATCATTTCTTCACCTCCTCTTCAATGCTCACAAACATATGGAGCATTGCAAGTTGCAAAGAAAGGGCAGCTACCTTCATGAACCAATTAATAGTTTTGTTTAGGCAATCCTTTCCTCAGTTAGTCTAGGTTAGGATAGGTTTTATTTTTGATTCAATAAGTGTTGTTGCATATTGATTTTAGGTGCATTTTCATTTCCTCTAAGTGTTGTTTTGCACAGTTAGTCATTTTTTTCTGAGTCTTTTTGTAGGTGGAATAAGATTTGGAGGTTTCATACACTATTTTGGATGATACAACAATATGCAATACTGTTTCTTAAGTCTTGTCAAGTTCCTTTTGACTTTGTGCCCAATGGATAAGTTTAGACAACTGGTCTAGGATGCTTAGTAGGCAAGCATTTAGCAAATGTTGCCAAAAATGTTACCTAATTTTTCTTTCAACTCAATCAGGTAGAGTTGGAACAACTTTTGTAACTAAAGATTAAAATGTACACATTAAATTATGCTAAAGTTCCATTTATATGCACATAATTATTATCAAATGAATTACAATTTATTGTGCAAGTTTTTACAAGAGAAAATATTGCACAAGCTTTGCATAAAATGTTGTCTTTTATTCATAATTACAAATGTATGGTGTCCCACACAAGCCGTGGGAATAACTGATTCAATGCAATACAAGATGCAAACTATACATTTGAAGAAAGGAAAATAATATGAAAGGAATAAGGATCCATCATTTCCTAAATGATGAACCCCAAGGTTGAACTGCTACATTTTCAGCTCCTCTCGCTTGGTTGCTCCAGAAGTTGCTCTAATGCTCTGAAAGTTACCTGCAAGGGATTGAAAATTTGGTGTTAGAGCTCGGGATACATATTCTCTTCATATACAACATCAAAAAACATATAATTTACTCTCATAAGGCATTAAATTAGTTTTGCAGTTTTCATAGATATCAAGGAAAAGTAGAAGATTATCATCAATCCCCATCAAATTTTGAGCTTCATTGTTTTATCTAACAAGTTTGTTTACTGTGCGGGTATAGGTATATTTTTTATTACTAGGTTATTTTGCATTAATACCACAACATGTGGAGGAAAATGGGCTCCCACAAGGGTTGAGCCCAACATGTTGCCCTTTTTTTTGAGAGGGATATGAGGTGTAATTTTCATCAATGGAAGTGACTTCAGGTCACAATAGTCACTTACATGCCAAGGAAAGTCATGAATTTTTTTCAATAAAGTTATAGTGGTAAAACCATGACAATTCAATGCACATAGTCATCAATGTAAAGACAACACGCATCAATGAAATACGAAACATGCATAATGAACATCAAATAAGGAATGATGAGCTATTTGTGGTGAATTTACAAGGGCTTATGGAATAAGTATTTCTCATCTTTGGTGTTCATTCACAACCACAGTCTTCATGCAATTTTGTAGATTATGATGAGCTAATTACTGCTATAAAATGGAGATAGTTCATCAAGTCAAAAGAGAACAAACCCAAATTGTTCATGGTCTGAGAAAAAAAGCAACAAAAATTATAGAAAGTCGTGAATGAAGTAAAGGAAAATACACAGAAAAGGAAGTAGCTCATCTTTTTCTGTACAATAAAAGCCAGAATATAAAATTTCACTTCAAGCCAAGCATATGAGTTTGAGTTTACAAAAAAATGCATGAGAAACATATAGTAAATGAATCTCTTCACCATTTCTTCTATACAAGATAATGAGCATGAAAGTATACAACAAAAAATCAAAGCATTTTCATCATTTTTTGTAGAAAGATAAGCAATTTTTTTCCTTTTCTTTCATAGTTAAAGGAAAAACATGGTATTTTTGTGAAAGATAAAGCCATACCATGCGCATATTTCACCATGGAAATCTCTAGAAACTCTATGAAAGCTCAAGTTCAAACCCTTGGTGGCATCAACAAAGTTGCAACTTTACAAAATGAAATGAAATGCAGTGTGTGGCTGTGGGCTTCCTTAGGGTTTCTTTTTGCCCTAAAGTTTGGCCGACCACCAAATGGAATTTTTTCCTTTGTTTTAAATATTTTCTTCATAAACTAATGTCTCGTGTAATATGTTGAATGCTTTATTGTCCCCTTTTGCATAGTTTCCAAGTCTAGTCAAATGTTCCCTCCATTTTGCACAAAATTGGGACTATGTTAAAATGTAAAACATTATTGGAGTGATAGCTTATAAATCACTTTAATTAATGTTATCTATTGTGCAAAATGAAGATAAGAGGCATTGGTTTTCAAGATTAAGTCAAAAGGTAGGGAAGTAGTTTGAAGATTGATGTGCAAGTGCCAAGCATCTAGGGTAGGTTGGAGAAGTTGACAAACAAGTGGAGAGAATATAGGACCTATTTTGACTCAGTTTTGGAGGGGTTTGAAAGAATCTAGGAGCATTTTTTTAGGTGCCTTTATGGTAGGAGAGGTCAAGGCTTGACCTTTTCTTCATTCTAGAGCCTTTTTGGAGTCTTTTAAGGGGCTAAAAAATAGGCTTTATTGTTGTGCATGACCAAGGGAGGTTGAAGTTCCTATCTTTGTACAACTACTTGGGAAAGCATAAAGTGACTTTAAACAATAGTTTTGAAGTTAGTTCTTTTCATTCTCATGCTACATTGTAACTTTTTTGGAGGTTCTTTTAGCGACATATAGCATTTGTAACTCTTTTACAAACATGTATAGCAGTATTACACATTTGGAGATCAATAAAGTTAAGCAAGTTTTTCCTTCTCAAATTTTGTTTCATTGTGTGTGTTTAAGTGATTGATGAAATTTCATGTGAAGTATCTCATCCTTGTTATTGTGTCTCATTAGTAGAACCTTTATGCAGAAAATAATGTATGTTTGTAGGTTGTAGGCTGTGTTAGTGATGTAGGCAATTTCAAGTTGTAAAGAAATTACATTTCCTTCTAGGATTGTGAGCATTATAGCCTTCTTATGAAACATCGATGCAAAATCATATGAGCCTATGAGTTGTGTATGTCGAAGCTTGGTTGTTGATTGATTGTGTGTAAAAGAAGCTGTGCAAGTTTTAGATAATCATTTTGGTGCATCACCTTAGGAAATAGTTTCATTTCATGATTTTCTTTCTACCCTTTTCCATCAAAAGCAATAGTTTAGGTGATAGTTCCAAGGGAACTAGCCCTCTTTGGAGGTTAGCTTCCAAAATTTGAGCCAAAAATTAGGGAAGCTTTCCAATGTTTCACTAGTAGGCTGAGCTTACTTAGCAAGGGTGTACTATTAGGAGATAACAATATTAAATTTTTTTTTTTACTATTCTATAGTTAAGCTTATGTTTATTTTTACTTCTTTAGTAAAACCTAAGTATTTACTTTGTAGTATGAGTGAGTTTGTCACATTTGTGCTTATTCTACACTAGAGATGAAGGGAAATAATATAAATTTGGTCAATTTTGAATTTAAAATATAAGGGTAGGTGCGAATTTTGTTTTTTCCCCAAAATGACCATTTGGCGAGTGCCAAATTTGGTGCTTGCCAAATGGCTTGAATGACCAAGCCTAAGTCTTGGTATTTCACAATGTAACTCATTTGGCGAGTGTCAAATTTGGCACTCGCCAAATGAAAGTACCAAATTTGACACTCATCAAATGTGAAGCATGGCTTTTTAGAATGCATTTTGCTGAACTCTTTCTTTTTCTCTTTCTCTTTGTCTTTGTCTTTCTCTAGTAGGGAAACTATATACATGAAATAAACATTTAAGTTGACATATACATATGGAAATTTAATTTCTTATACTTTAAGTTATATTTCATGTCTATAGTTTTAGGATGTTTGAGAGTGGTTTCAGATCCCTTGGAGTTATAATGCAAATTCTAGTTTTTGGAAGATCTTATAATTTTTTAGACAGACAAATTTCAGTAATCAACATGTCAAGTTTTAGTAATCAGGAGATCAAATTTTAGTAATTAGCAATTTGTATCATCTTTCTCTCCCTATATTGCTCATTATTGATCTCTTTCATAATGCATTCTTCCCTACATCTCTCTCTCTCACCATCTCTCTCTCTCTCTCTCCTTCCCTATCTACTTCTCTTTATTTCACCATTCTCTCTCTACTCTCTATCTAACCTATCCCTCTATATCTCTTTCTCTCCCTCCCTCCCTCCTTTCCTCTCTACTTCTTTGTATCACATCTCTCTATCACCTCTCTCTATCTCACCTATCTCTCACCTCTCTCTCCCTCCCTTCCTACCTCTCCCTCCCTCTCTCCTTCCCTCTATTCTCTATCTCACCATTCTCTCTCTCTAACTCTCTCCTTGCCTCTCTACTTCTCTCTATCTTTCTATTCTCTCTATTTCTATCTCTACTTCTCTTTATCTCACTTCTCTCCCCCCCTCCATCCCTCCTTCCCTCTCTAATTTTCTCTATCTCTCCCCTCTCTATCTTTGTCTGTCTATTTGTATCTTCCTTCCTCCCACCCACCTTCCCTCTCTACTTCTCTCTATCTAACCTATGCCTCTCTCTCTCTCTACTCTCTCTCCCTCCCTCCTCTTTCTCTCTCCCTCCCTCCCTCTCTCTCTCACCTTTTTCTCTCTCCCTCTCCTTTCCTCTCTACTCTTTATCTTGCCATTTTATCTCTCTGCTCTCTCTCTCCTCTCACCTCTCTACCTATCTATCCCTCCCTCTCTCTCTCTCTCCTCTCTCTCTCTCTCTCTCTCTCCCTCCCTCCCTTCTTACCTTTCCCTCCATCTCTCCTTCTCTCTACTTAGATCTTTATCTGCCACCTCTCTCTACTTACCTCTCTCTCTCTCTATTGCTCTCTCCATGCCTACCTCTCCCTCCATCTATCCTTCCCTCTCTAGTTCCCTCTACCTACCTATCTCTCTATACCTCTTTCTCTTTTCCTCCCTCCCTCCCTTTCTCCTTCCCTCTGTTAATCTCTCCAACTTCCTTCTCTCTCTACTTCTCTCTATCACCTCTCTCTCTCACTTATCCCTCCCTCTCCTCTCTCTCTCCCTCCCTCCCCCTCTTTCTCTCTCACTCTCTCACTCTCTCTCCTCTCTCTATTTATCTCCATATCTACCTTTCCCCCCTCCTTTCCTCTATCTCTCAATCACCCTACCTTCCTCCCCTTTTAAGAGAGAGAGAGAGGAGGGAGTGTGGGAGAGAGAGGGGAAAGGGTGGGAGAGAGAGAGAGAGGGGGGAGGGAGGAAGAGGCAAAGGGGTATGGGTGAGATAGATAGGTAGGTAGAGAGAGGGAGAGGGAAGATATATGTAGAGAGGTAGGTAGAGAGATGGAGAGGGGAGATATATGTAGAGAGGTAGGTAGAGAGAGAGTGACAGGGAGTTATAGAGGGAGAGGAAGGTAAAGAGATGGATAGGGGATATAGAGAGAAGTATAGAGGTAAGGAGAGAGGGAGGGATATGTAGGGAGGGAGAGAGAGAGGGGAGGCAGAAAGAGAGAAAAACAACGAGAGAGAGAGAAGAGGAGGGAGAGAGAGAGAGGAGGGAGATGAAGGTAAAGGGAGTAGTTGGGGTATATAGTACTTGAGAGAAGTGCTTGATGTAAAAGAGAGAGTAGAGGTGGGGAGAAAGGTGGAGAGATTGAGAGAGGGAAGGGAGGGAGAGAAAAGAAAAAGAAGGTATAAGAGAGATATGTTGAACTCCTAGTGAAGTAGAGGGAAACCAAGATTGAGTGGAAGGGAGAGATAGAGAGAGAGTGTATGTGAGTTAGACAAAGAGAGGGGAAGACAGATAAAATTAGAGAGGGAAGGAGGGAAGGAGGGAGTGACATAGGTGAGATAGAGAAGTAGAGAGGGAAGGAGAAAGAGAGAAGGGGGAGATAGAGGAAATTAGAGATGGAAGGAGGGAGGGAGGCAGAGAGAGAGGTGAGATAGAGATAATTATCTCACCTACCTATCCCTCCCTCCCTCCCTCCTTTCTCTCTCTCTCTCACCTCTCTCTCCCTTCCTCCCTACCTCTTCTTCCCTCTCTATTTCTCTCTATATTCCCCTCCCTCTCTCTACCTACCTCTCTCTCTCCATCCCTACCTCTCCCTCCATTTCTCCTTCCCTCTCTACTTCTCTCTACCTACCTATCCCTCTATAACTATTTCCATCTCCCTCCCTCCCTCCCTCCCTCCTTCCCTCTCTCAATATCTCCACCTCTCTGTTTGTTTGTTTATCTCTCTCCCACCTCTTTCTATCTCTCTTATCTCCCTCTCTCTCTCTTTTGTCTCTCTCTCTCTCTCCTCT
>VDFB02113917.1:104968-134297 GCA_007258455.2 Sequoia sempervirens
AAAGATGATACAACTTGCTGATTATTGAAATTTAACATCCTGATTACTAAAATTTGACATGTTGATTATTGAAATTTGACCAAGTCTAAAAAATTATAAGATCTTCCAAAAACTAGAATTTGCATTATAACTCCAAGATATCCCAAACCACTCTCAAAAATCCTAAAACTATATACATGAAATATAACTTAAATTATAAGAAAGTAAATTACCATATGTAAATGTAACTTAATGTTTATTTCATGTATATAGCTTCCCTAGTAAAGAAAGACAAAGACAAAGAAAAAGAAAAAAATTAAGAGTTCAATAAAATGCATTCTAAAAAGTCATGCTTCACATTTGGTGAGTGCTAAATTTGGCGCTTGCCAAATGGGTTGCATTAGGAAATACCAACCCTTTGGGTTAGCAAAGGGTTGGACGAACATTTCATGCAAAAGATGTGATTTTTTGAAAGGGTAAAAAAATTCCACATATTTTTGGTCGTGCTCTCCATTAGGTTTGCATGTATTTCAAGGAAAAATGATAAAAATACCATGATGACGTTAAGCTCTCTCTTAGCTATCTAACCATATAATTTTTATTACATTTTGATTATGTTAAGGTTTTCATCTTTAACATCTTTTGTTAGTGCCTCTGTTTTTTTGTCAAAAACCAACATGTGCTATTTTGGGTATAGATTTTTACGCGTTCATCGAATTTTTAAAAAATTTACATTTTTAGAAACTAGAATCCATTCTGCACATATTGAAAAAAATGATTTTTGATTACTTTTCAAAATTTTTAGGTGGAAGCATGCTCATTTTTTTGCTTTTCAGGATGTTTCCATTTTGAAAATTAATAAAAAAATATATATTCATTAAAAATTTAGCTGAAAAAGGTAGCATAAACTACATGGTGAACTAGCTAATTTCTCACCATAGTGATTTTTGAAATTCTAAAAAAAAGTTAACTTTTTAGGGGGGCCACAACAAATGTTTTGTTATTTTTTTTAATAAAAATAGGATCACTTTGTGTGGCCCCCCTTTTTCAAACCCTTAATCTTCACTACTTTCAAAAAATAGTTTAGAAAGTAGATTCTGAGAACTACTACTCTTTTTCCTTTTGCATCATCAAATTTTGAGTGTAACTCTTCATTTTCTCATTGAACATCAGACTTTCCTGATTTCAGAAAAAAAAAGTGGCATCTTACAAGCCATTTTTGTGTCACAACTTGGTGCAAATACCCACAAAATGTGCATAGAATGAGTCCTAGACCACAAGGATGACCTTGTCATTACAAAATAATCTTGGTGTAGAAAACAAGTTAGATCACAATGGACAATGTTTGAATATAAGCAATAAATAAATAGATTGGATAAATGTATAAGGTGTGTGAGCATGGAAAATAGATGTATAGAAGGGTGTATGATGAGGTAGGTGGATAATATAGGACATGAGACCCAAATTTATACATGATTATACTATTTATCAATATATTTATGTATAAAAGCATCCCTTTAAACTAAACAAAAAATTAAATATGAAATGATATTACATCTTTACACCGAGAGGCATTTTCTACAATGGCAGGCATCCGTGTACATAAAAACACAGGATGAAATCTTGGAAACAATGAACATCATCATCGTTGATTTGAGCTAAAAATAGGTCCACTACTTGATTATGCCACGAATAAAGCCAATTTTTGTGTGTGCATTCCGGTTGATGTGAAGAGAGGTGAGCAATCCATGAAAAAGATACATGTAGTTATAAATATTTAAAAAATCCTTGCCACTCGCACAACTATTATTATCAGTTATATTGGAAGTGCAGATTTTTATGCTAACTTCCTTCATATTGGGTTCCAACTGATCTAGTTCTTTTACAAGGTCCACCTTTTTATTAACTCCCAATTGTTCAATTTTTTTCATAGAATCGAGTTGAGCAATCTTTTCTTTTGTAATGGAATGCCATTGAACAGATAGCCAGTGCCAACAATGGTTTTAGAATTGTTTCTCTTCTGTTGTTGCCGACTTTGTTATCAATCTTTGAACAATTCATATATTGGGTACCCATTTCTTGTGCTATAGAATTGTTTTGAGGGGTTTCACGTCCATCACTATTTTTACAAGCAGAGGGAGAGGGTAATTATACTAACCTTGTTTTTTTGAGATGTTGCTTTTGTAAGAATGAATGGATGTGGGCTTCTCGTTTATGACTATGACTTGGAAGTGGTAACCAGGAATTTGAGAGTCTTGTTTTTTGCATAGCAGGAAGGACGATCATGTAACTTATACATGTAAGTTTAGGCCATGTTCATATTCATGGTGAAATTGAATAGAGAGAACAACACTCTTGTATGTGGTGTGACATAGCTAAAGGATTGGGAAGAACTGAGCCTACACCATAACAACTTGGATTATGGAGACCATAACACACCTACCTTAACTCTGCTTCCTTCAACTTTCTTTTGGATCTTGCAATGTGGAAATTCTTAAAACATGATATTACAAGGAATTTGTAGAACACTCCCACCTAAAAAAGTAAAAAAAAATTAAAGACCTCTAAATCATTAAAAAATAAGGAAAATCCACTGTACATCAAATATGGTGGGCATATTCCAAACGTTATGAAAGCACAAGAACAAGATAAATGAGGCACTTGGTCCTTGGGAAGTCATGATAAAATTCAAAAGAGATGAGTATTATACTCAACCATTAGTCCAATTGGGAGAGAACTATTGAAATATTTAGATGGTTTCAAGAGAAAGGGTGCTTTCAAATTGATGTCTTTCACTATAGTATCCTGCTTAAGATTTTTGGGAGAGCAAAGAAATGGGATTATTTAAAGAAATTTTGGGAGTAAATGGTGAGAAATAAGGCATCACCTACAAATACCACTTATGCTAGCACAATAATTGATTCTTACGATAAAGTTGGGCTAAAAGAAGAGGCTCTCCTATGGTTGGACCACATGGTAGCACAAGGAATGAATTCAAATAAGGTCACCATGAGCACAATAGTGAACACATTTTTAAAAGGGCTGGGAAGTATGATAGAGCTACACAATTCTTCCAAGATTAGTGTGGTGGAAAACAATCTCCTTCAGTTTATCACTTAAAAGAGTTTTCAATTATAGCAACAAGACCATCGACCCTTCTGATGGTGACGTAGAATTGGGGAGGCCAAGAAACCCTTACATATAAAATACCCTAATTGATACATATGGAAAGGCCGGGTAACTCAAAGAATCTTAGATGTATTTTATGGTATGTTGTTAGAAGGAATAATTCTAGATGTTGTTACATATAATACAATTATTCATATATGTGGGCTTATTGGACACTTGGAGGAGGTAGATGCACTCATGATCAAGATGGAAGAGTGTGGTTGCATCCTGAATGCAAGGACATTTACCACACTTATCTCATTGCATGCTAAAAATGAAAATGTTGAGGGGGCATTGTGGTACTTCATAAAGATGAAGGAGATGGGGCTTATTCCTAATGATGTGAGTTACCAAACTATTATGTATGATTTAAGTATTATAAACAGGTTCAATAAAGTTCAGATTCTTATTCAAGAGATGGATAAGTTGAGTATTGATTTTGATGAAAATTCACAGTCAACTATTCTTAGGATGTACATATGTTTGGGGTTTATGGATCAAGCATGGGCATGGGTTGAAAGGTTTCATATTGATGGATGAATGAGCTCTTAATGATATTCTGCTTGCATGGTTGTGTATGGGAACATGCTTATTGGTTAGAAGTTGAAAAGGTGTTTAATTGCAGTCAAGAAAGAGGGAGGAAAATGAGTGTGCTAGAGTTCAAAGTCATGATCAAAGTTTATGGAATTGCAAAAGTTCAAAACAAGGCTCTGAAGTTGTTTGCGAGAATGGGGGTTTTACCTGATAGATGCACATGCAATTGTCTTATTCAATGTTTTCAACTTTAGATTATTTGAATGATGAAGCTTTAGATTATGTATGTCAATTACAAACTTTGAATCTTGGCATATGTTTTTGCAATACTATTATAAATGCATTTGGTCATGTAGGCAGGATTGATGAAGATTCTAAGATGTTCATGAGCTTAGGTCCTAAGGCCTTGAGCTAGATACAACCACTTACATATATATGCTTGATCTTTATTCTCAAGATGGTTGGTCAGTGAGCCACAAGAAATATTACACCACTTAACGGAAAAGGAGTGGGCAAATGAATGGTCATTATCCTTGATATTGTCCTTATCGGTAGAGACTCTTTTAATAATGCCATTGAACTCTATGTTGAAGAAGGGAGACTAAGAGAAGAAGATAAATCTCTAGCCCTTCTTATCCTTCTCTTCATCTCATGCGTAATAGAACATTTGCATTCTAAATGTTGTTATTTTTATTTTTATATAAAGTTTAAATAATAATTTATTTTATATAATAATTTTTTAAATTATTTTATATGAAATAAAATATAAATGAAATGAAATTATAATATAATATAATTATAAGAAAGATTTTTTTTTTTAAACATTATAATAATTTTGTTAATGAATATATAATATAACTTATGTGAAATAATATAATAGTCTCAAAATAAATATATCTCGACATTATTAATATAAATATTTTGGATTCTCTAAATATTATGATATATAACTTTCACATAAAAAACTTAATATATTATTAGCCGATAGGCTATTTATTGTGGGCATAGCCCATTGATTTTGTCTCACACCTGAAAACATTTCCTTAGGAAAAAATTTCGGTCACTGGAAAATAGAAATTATGTGACAATAAGATTAGAAATTGCAACGAATCATCGAAAATCTTAGAAAAACCATGATCCGCATTATGTTGTTATCATATCCTTATCTCCAAATCAATGATAAGTGTAGACACGTAAAATATACCGATTGACATTGTGCACTTGATCCTAACTACTAACATCGTTTCATCCTGAATCATCCCTTGGTCTAACCATTTAATCAAATCTCCTTATCTTATTAAATTCATCAATATTCCTCTCTTAATTGAATAAATCATTTTATCTAATTAAGTCAATCTCTTTTGTTAATTAAATCAATCCATCTGATCTAATTATCCCTATTTAATTAAATAATTAATTTTATTTGATTAAATCTCTAAAGTCTATCCATTAAATTAAATAAATTAAAACCTTATTTGAATTAATCTAACATCATCTCTTTTAATTAAATAAATCAAAATCCTTATTTAATTAATCTCTTATCATATTCCTCTCTTATTTGATTTAAATAAATCCACCAATTTGAGTCAAATAGGTCACATCATCTAATCTCCTATTAAATTAATTAACTCTTGATTAATTTAATCTTTTATCATGTCCCATCCTCTAGATTTTGCAAGTTGCACATGAAAATAGATTTAATTCATTTATTAAATCTCTATTTTCCTCACAAGGCATTTTTTGGAATATTCTCCAAATTTGAATTCAAAAATTCAAAGTCAACATGTACATCCAACAAGGCATTTTTTGGAATATTCTCCAAATTTGAATTCAAAAATTCAAAGTCAACATGTACATCCAACAAGGCAATATCTTCATCTTACATGTCTTTTTCCTTGAGCCAAGTGGCATTTATTGTATTTTCCCTTCCCTCTTACAAGTCATTTCAACAAATTTGAAATTCAAAAATATGCATTTATTGGCACAATCCCCAAATCTTGCACATCCTCCATCCATTCATAGAATGACAAGTGGCATCATGCCATTGGATGAATGTTAGTCCCACATTGCTCAAATTTGGACATTCATCCATCTTGGAATTCTATAAATAAGGAGCTCATATCCTCATTTGAACATCCACAAATTATGCAAAGTTATTATGCTAAAATATTTAGCCATTTCCATCCATCAATCTCGAGTTCTTAGCTAGGTTTTTTGCAGATTTTTGCTTGGAGCTCTCATCCTTCATCAACAAAGTGGATCAATCATCATCAACATATCAAGCTTGCATCTTAGGAATTGGGAAAGGGCCAATTTTCACATCAAATTGGCACCAATTCCCCCATGGGATCATGTTTGCTATTTTAATTAGGATTGAATCTAGATTTTCTTGTTTTATTGTGTTCTTCATTGTTTTCTTTCCTAATTTGAAGTTTGTAAATGGATTTCACGGGGAATCCTTGTTCATGCTTGCAATATCTAACTTAATGTGTTTATTCTCTTTGTTTTTCAGGTATTAGGATTGGGGTTCACACATTTTGGTGCTAGAAGGAGGGCTGGATATCATTCTTAATCTCTTTTCTCACAAATTTCTGCATGTTTGTTCATACACAGAAAAATTCCAACGCTGAGAGCTCAACTGTTTTGGCACTGCTGACTCTTCAACGTCGCTATATAGCACCGCTGGAAACTCAAAGTGCGATGCTGGACTCATCCCACCAAAAAAATTGAATTATAAACTCCGCTGCTTGACTGGTTGACTCACAGGAACTTAAAAAAAAAAAAGACTGCGACACTAGGCAAAAACTGTGACGCAGTTGAGCTCATTGTCTCAACATAGAGCGACACTGACTGGTAAGTGGCGCTATTAGGGCACCACTGGGAAATCAAACTCCAACGTAGTCATGGGTTGCACTGCTGGCAGGGAGTAAAAAGTGGAAAATAAATTTTAGCACGTGCTTTTTGATTAATGATCAATTTTTCTTCTGTTTTCTGCTTTTTAATCTCTATATTTTCTAGAATCTGACTGGTTTTCTCCCTTGTAGGTTGGAAATCGAAAACAAAGAAAGGAGAAGCATGAAAAGGATGTTTCATCAAATCAAAGTGTTTTTGAACACTTTAGTGTTTGCTTAATACTTTTTAAGAAATTGTTATCACTTCTTCCTTAGGACACTAATTTTATTTAGGTTTAAAAAGAATCTTTCCATTTCTTGCAAAAGGCTAAAATGAACATTAGGATCATAATATACTAGAGTTTGTTTCTTTGGATATAAATTGAACAAAATGTCTATCATTTGTCTTTTGGTGCTTAAAAATAACTCACATTTTGCTTTGTGGATTTAAAAAGAACAAGTTCAACTTTGTTTTCATGAAGGCTTACTTAAACTAAATTCATTGAAAAAGGACATATGCGCTTCTCTTGCGCTTTATAGCGATCTTGAGAATCAAAATGCATTTTTCATGATTTTAGGTTGAGACAAAGCAATCACCTCCACACTTCGATTTGGGTTTTAAAATTGAACAAAATCTTGTGCGAGTGTGAGTGGGGGAATTGTTGTGTATATTCTCTCTCTTTGTTGCCAACAAGGATTGATCGAGTTACAAATATTGTTCTTTATTCACTTTTGTTTATTCTAGAGGGCTTGCCTTGGGGAAAAAGTACTCACCCAAGGGAACGACTCAACCGGTAACACTCTAAAGCCAAGAGTATTTCCAACCGGGATATAAATGTGGGTATTGGAGTAAACGTCAATATCACGCGGTTGACTCTGACAAGATGGATCTGAAAGGGGACTCTTGCCATATGGGTCAATCTCTATGAACGAAAATTCCTCATTAAAACCCATGTGCTAGAATTTTCCAAAATACTTTAATCTATTTGTTGGTGCAAGAACGGTCGTTCTGAAGCCACCCCACACTTTTACGGTCTTTTAGTAGAAATGGAAAACATTCCATGGGAGTTTCATGGGTGTTGATGCTTGGCTGCCCCGTATAAGTGTCATGGAGGGGAGCCAGTGGGGTCAAGCATCTAACCATTCGCTAAATATAAGCATAGCTAGACTTGTCCAAGTGGGAATCCAACAAATATTGTCTTGCACATCCATAGGATTGTACTTATTCTTGGGTTACAAAATGCATTGCTTGTTCGAAAACTTCTTGAAAACAAACACTTAACATCATCATCCAAACTTCAAACCCTTTTGGAGACAAATACAATTGACTCAATCCATATGTTATTGCTTGCCCTTGGGATTGACATCCTTAGAGGTTTCAAAACATTGGATTACACCTTGATTTGTCTACTTAAGTAAACGATAGGAAAACCATTGCCTTAAGTTCATCAAATTTCCACATAACATATCTTGTGAGGTTTGAAGAAATTAAGACATTGGACATCTTAGTTTGAAAACTTAATCAAAGAAAATGTTTTTGGTAAAATAAATCCATTAAGCGAAGCTAAGCAAAATGAACTTTCATGTGTGTTGAAGAATCACGATTCTCAAAAATTCCAAATCCCAAAGCAAAAAATCATTGGTTCAAAATCCGAAAATGTATGTTCAAATGGAATCATTTCTTGGTTACAAAGGTCTATAGAAGCATTGTATGCTCTTCAATACCTAGGTCTAGGAAAAAAAAGTGTCTTTTATAGGTTCATCTTAGGATCAAAGAAAATCAAAATCTTTTCATCCATCCTTCATCCATCAAAACAAAAATCATCTCATCATCACCTTTTGGAAAATCTTGGAATCATCCTTAATGCTAGGCTTTTTGGCAAAATGAAAATCATCAAAAATATTTGAGAATAAATCCTTGAAAACATTATCAAAATCACCTTTGGCTAGGTATGTGTAGATGCATCCTTTTTCATATGCTTAGTCAAAATTATCAAAATCATCTTGTTTAGCTTAGTATATGTGGATGAATCCTTCTTCATATGGTTAGTGAAACTATCATCTTGTTTGAATAAGTGTGGGTAGATGCATCCTTCTCCCCGCACATATTCAAATTATCCTCCTTTGAACAAATCTATCCCTTAGATCATCATCCAACATCTTAGGGTCTTTTTGTTCAAAATCAAAATCAAGGACAAATCCCAAATCGAAAATCAAATCAAAATCGAAATCCGCAGCATATCCAAAAGTCCTAAAATCCTAGCATCCCCTTTAAGATTTATCAAAAGACAAAAACATCTACATCATCCATCCCTTGCATCATCATCATATCACCTTTCGATCCTCAAGATATCCTAAAATTTTCTGCTTTGGACATAAAGTAAAGATCAATCCAAAGAGTCAAGAGATTCATCTCTCCTATTCTTGAAAATTGATCCTTGTTTTATGGTTCAAACTAGATCTCAACACAAGAAGAGCATGGAAGCCAACAAAGAAACACCCGCTTCAAGTGATCTTAGCTAAACAAACGTTGAAATGAATCCCGTCGAATCAAGCAATCCTTTGACCATCTCATCATCACAAAATCTGCAAGAAGAGAACCAAGGAGAGGATCTTACCTTTGGGATGTCTCACGAAGAAATAACTGAAATGCTCCAAAATCCAGAGAACCATAAAATCATCAACATCATGATGAGGCTCAACCCTTCATTATACATGCTTGAGCTAGCAAAACAAGGGGCCAAGTTACCTTCAGATTTCGACGTGAGTACCATAGTGGAGACATATTTTCCTTCAATCTCATCCACCATTCCCATCTCATCCACACCCCCATCCCAAAATATCACTCAAAACATTCTACAAATCATGGCATCTTTTGCTCCAACCCAACCTAACGTTAATAAGGGAAATGCATTTCTCAATGCTATTCAAGCACACCCCCTTGTTAATAATCAAAAATTGGATGCAAACACCATCTTGGAACAAAACATAATCAAAAAACCATTACATACGAATGTTCCTCTCACTTTCCATCATGATCCATCATCAACATTTTTCTGCACAACACCTCAAAATCCTCCCCTCACAAATTCACAAGAAGAGGGACATATGTTCAGACTAGGGGGCATATTCGACCCCACAACATTCTCGCAAGAGCTCACACCCCTCACATTTCCACCTCTTCCACCATTTCCATTATCATCCACATCACTCCTTAGATTAGGGCTTCCCCCTCTACCAACTATCAATCAAACCAACATCCCAAATATAAATCAAAGCATTATGCCAAACGCTCAAAATTTGTCGTCGATATCACAACAACAGACAGAAAATGCACAAGCAATTGCAACATCATCAAACATCCTCCTAACATCGCAAAGCATGGTCTCCCAAGGACCAACCATTGCATCAACACTACTATCCATCACTCAAAACATCAACACGACATCATCGCTCACCACAAACGCTATTCCAAATCCACCACCACATCAAGCCAATACAACGTGACATTGCAAGCTTCCTTCCAAAGGGGATTCCAACAAGTGCAAAAACAAAAAGTCGCACAACTAGCCACTCAGCAAGCCGCTCAAGTTTCCCAAGCAACACAAGCTGCATTACAAGAGCAAGTCCAAGCATTATTGCAACAACAACAACAACAACAAGCTGCTCAAGCTATGCAAGCCACTCAAGCAGCCCAAGCCGCATTGCAAGCACAAAATCTATTACAACAACAGGCGGCACAAGCACAAGCCCAAGCACAAGCAACACAAGCACAAGCTCAAGCTCAGGAAAATGCTCAATATCAAGCACAACAGACACAAACATAAGCACAACTTCTTGCACAAAGACAACAGTGAAATTGCAAGCATATCAGCAAGCAATAAAGCAGTATCAAGAGCAGCAAGAAGCAGTCGAATTGGCAACCCAACAACAAGCATTGTTGGAACAACAACAAGCACAACAACAAGTGCAACAACAAGCACAAACCTTAGTGCAACAACAACAAGATCAACAACAAGCATTGTTCATACAGCAACAGGGGGAAGCCTACCTCACTCAACAGAACATACAAATACCATCAAACAACACACCGACCAACCCACCCATCCAAACCACAATTGAAACATCCCAAACCACCTTCATCCCACCCCTTGATCCACAAAATAACGTAACGACACAAATCAGGTTGCTCTCGCAACAAGTGCTCAATCTTCAATCAAGGCGAACAACCAAAACACCAAGCAAATTATGTCCCTATCCATTTGATAGGAGCCTAGTAATGAAACCATTCCCTAAGGGATTTGAGATCCCCAAATTTGAAAAATATCGAGGGACGGGAAACCCTGAAGATCACATCAAGGAATTCTAGGTACATTGCATGGAAGTCGCATATGACAATACTTATCTTATGCGACTATTTCCTAGGAGCTTGGCAGGCCACACTATGGAATGGTTCTCTCGCTTACCTTAAGGCATTAGAACATTCCATGAAATTATGGACACATTCATTAAAAATTATGCATGCAACATTGTAATGGATGTTAGTCTAGAAGAAATCTTGACTCTGAAACATTTGCCTCATTCCTACAATGATGGCGATCCAAGGCCAATCGGAGCAAGTGGACCATGCCAGAAGAACAAAAAGTGTGTACCATCATAGCCAACCTTGAAGGCCACTTGGCATTTCATCTCAAGGTTCAGGGCATCACCACATATGATCAGTTGATCCCCAAGGTGCTCAACAATTAAAGAGCCCTTATGACTCAACCTGCGGAATCAACATCATACCCTGAACAACAAAACAACCGCCCACCATCCAATTACAATGATAAACCTCGCATGTGGGAAATGAACAAAAAAATTACTAATGATGGTGTCATTGATGCCAAGGTAGTCATTAGTGCTCCTCACTAAAACACACCCACACCACAAATTCAAATCCAACACCAAAACAATCATCACACAACACACCAACCAAACAACAATCCAACAATCAATAATCTCAATGATCAAAGGGGACCACCTCAACAAAAGAGTTATCCCAAGCGAAAATACACCACTTTGGGGGAACCACCTGAGGACATAATGAAAAAGCTGATAGACAAAAAAATCATCAAATCTCCTAAATTTGAGAATTACCAAGAACCAGATGTGAAACCTCCTTGGCATAACGAAAATCAACTCTGCGAGTTCCATAAAATCAAAGGCCATACCATGAATAGTTGCATGATATTGAAAAACATCATTCAAGATCTCATCGATAAAAGAATCATAAACGTGAAACAACCTACAGGAAACCAAGATCTTAAGATATACACGAATCCGATGCCTAATCATGGCAACAAAGGAAATAACAATAACGAAGATAAAGGGAAATGAACCCACTCAAACATAAATCATGTGTATGAAATAGTCGTCACCTCCCTAGATGAAAACTGCATGGTCATTACTATCAAGGGCGTCTATGCCGAAGATTGTGGAGTCACCACAAGAGGTGGCAAAGTAACCATCGCAGGATCATCCCAGCCAAACAAAGTCCCTGCATCTAGATTTGTTCCTAATGGCTACAATGTCCTAGATCAACTCAAGAGAATGCCAATGCAAATCTCCATCATGGAGTTGCTAAAAATCTCATCTACCCATTGGAAAATCCTTGAAGAAGCATTGGCCTCATCCACTGTCCCCGTAGATTTTGATGCGGAGCAATTCCAAGCTATGGTCAGAAATATCATTCTTCTTACATTCTCCAACAAGGATTTCCTCGCTCAACCGTCTCACAAGCGTGCACTTCACTTGGAAGCCATAGTATATAAGAGAAAAATCAAAAGGGTCTTGGTGGATGGAGGTGCAGGTATGAATATCTATTCTCTCAGCCTCATTAAGCAATTGAAAATATCAGAAGATTCCATCGGCAAAGGAAAGGGTATCACGATAAGAGCATATGATGACCAAGAAAGAGTGTCTTAGGGCACAATCAAACTCCCTATTCAAGTAGGGCCTGCCATCATGGAAACCACTTATCAGGTCTTGGACCTCGACTTGCCATATAATATCCTCCTAGGATGTCCATGGATCCATGCGATGAAAGCAGTAGCATCAAATTTCCACCAATGTGTGAAATTTACACATAACGGACAAGAAGTTACCATCCATGGAGATCCTGAACCCTTCTCCTCTTGCAAAAATCTTGAAGAAAAGTATTACAAAATCCCCCAAGTACCAAAACATGATGATGGCCCATCCACACCATACATCAACCCTGCCACTCTCGCATCCACTTCTACAATAGAGACACCCGCCACTCCCACCATTCCCACCATCTTTGACATCAAGGTCATCATCCAAGATAATAGCTGTGGCAACTACAAGCTCCCTAATAATGATTTTGTGGTAGGAGAGTTACCAAAATCTCCTAGATCATGGGGATGACCACAAATAAATGAAGCCTCCACATCTCAAACATCTCCTGAAAACTATCCCACCTTTATAAGTTTGGGAGATCTTGGATTAGAAGTTATTGAGGCAGATCCATCTCATATGCTATATCAAGATGAAAGACCAGTACCATATTTACCAATGGATGACAGAAGCAAGGGTCTGCAAATGATGCTCACAATGGGCTATGACATAAATCAAAGACTTGGAAAAAATGACAATGGGCTCATAATACCTATCATGCCAGAGACGCGACTGATAACAAATCTTGGCCTTGGATGTACCCCTATGAGTATAACTATAGACATACAAATATGCATACATGTCAATCCAATAGTTTAATCAAATAACCTTCATTTCATCCTTCAAATTAATCCACTTCATCATTACATCATTTAAATAAATCAATTAAATCCTAACACTTCATTAATTAACCTTTATCTTGCATCATCCCTTTAATTAAATAAATCAAACATTCATTTAATTAAATCTCAAATTCATATTTCTCCCCTTTTGATTTAAATAAATCCAAATATTCAAGTCAAAAGGGTCAAACTCACCTAATCATCATTAAGCTAATCTAATCCTAATTATCCTAACCTAGCTACCCATCACATCCTCTAGCTTTTCCCACTTGCACCAATAAATCAATTTATTGATTTATTAAAATCCAACATTTTCCATCAACATGGCATCTTTGAGGAATATTCCCTCAAGTTTGAATTAAAAAACAAGTGGACATGTACATCCAACAAGTCATTTATGAGCTCTTATATGTCCCTTGCACAAGTCAAACTTGACATTTACTCTCAAATTCAAATTTGAAATCTCCCTCTCTTTGGCACATTGGCCAAAATGTGCTCATCCTCAAGCCTCTCACAAGTTGAAAAGTGGCCTCTTCTCATTGGCTAAATATTTGTCCCACATTCATCCATTTGGCCATTTCTCTCATCAAAATAATCTATAAATGAAAGGCTTCATTCTTGATCAAATCCTCCACAATCTCCACAATCTTTATGCAATGTCATTCTCTTAAATTGAGAACTGATTTTGTCCATTTATCATCTTAGCATTCCATATCATTCTTCATAGAATTTTCATCATGGAGCTTAAGCAAGGATTGGGAAAGGGCTTCTTTCCATAGAAGCACCAATCCACTATAAGATGCTGGTTTGATTATTAGAATGATGTTTTTCTATGTTTTGCTTGCTTCTTTTGCATTATTCTTGTGATCAGATGAATCTTATAGAGAATCTTTTGTTTGATTTGGTTTACTAACAATGCTAATGGATTTTGTTTTTGAGTTAATGTAGATTTAAGGTTCCACAATAACCATACGTGGCCAAAGTACTCTGGTTAGAACAGTTAACAATCCTCCTCAGCCAACCCTAGCAGAACTACGCTTACTAGTGTCTACAATAGAGTCATAGATAACTTTACATTTGATATAACCGACGTCTGTAGTAGTAGTGATGACGAGGATACCATGACCAACTTACCTAGGCTATTTGAGGATACTACTCTTTTCATGATTAACACCCTATCTTTTGAATCAGATAACCATCAAAATCATGAGATCTGCCTAGTATATCCCCAACTCATCGACTACGACCAACAAGGACCACCAGTTCTTGATACATTTGAAAATGATGAGGCGCTCTTAGAATTCATGGGACTGCAGGATAACATTCTGGATGGGGATCACAAAGCAGGGTTCATTATAGAGCTAGACACACAGGCCTATTATGGGGAAACGATTGAATCCTTTAGTCACAAGAGCGAGAAATTAAGAATAATATCCAAGTTATTGAGTGAAAACCACACTATGGCACTCTTTGACCAGAAAAAAGTAAAAAGAAAGGATGCATCCAACGGTGAAAACCTCTCTGAGGCACCCGAGGATGGGGGATTCAATCTTCCTTTAAGAGCCATTCATTAGGAAAAGTCAGCAGTGTTGGCAGAAAAATGCAATCCAGTCAACCTAGGAACAAAGGAGACCCCACATATCACATTCTATGTGGAATCACTACTATCAGAAGAGCAAGAGCTCCTAGCAGCATTCCTAAGGGAAAGATAAATAAACTTCACATGGAGTTATGTTGACATGCCAGGACTTGATCCAGAGACCGTGGTTCATCACTTAGTAGTGTATCCAGAAGCAAATCCTGTCAAACAAAAGCTTCAAAAAATGCATCCTCAGATCGCCCTATTAGTCAAAATGGAGCTAAAAAAGCTATTAGATGCAGGCTTCATCCGACCGATAGATTATCCAGAATGGGTGTCAAATTTGGTACCTGTTTCAAAACCCGACGAAAATATCAGAATCTACACAGACTTCAGAAATTTGAACAAGGCATGTCCAAAAGATGACTTCCTGCTTCCCAACATCGACATGATAGTAGATATGATAGCGGGACATGAGATGTCACTAATGGATGGATTCTTAGGGTACAATCAGATCATGATAGCTAAAGAGGACCAACATAAAACAACTTTCACTTGTCCATGGGGGACATACTGTTGGAACATGATTCCATTCGGCTTAAAGAATGTAGGAGAAACATATCAAAGGGCTATGACATTGATATTCCACAACATGATCCATAAGATAGGTGGAGACTATGTTGACGACATTCTAGCTAAGTCCAGAAAAAGAAAAGATCACATAGCAACCCTAAGTGCCATCTTTGACAGACTGGAGGAGTACAAAGTCAGACTAAACCCAAAGAAATGTGTCTTTGATGTACAATCAGGAAATCTCCTAGGATATATAGTGTCAATGAGGGGAATCGAGGTGGATCCAACAAAAGTAAAAGCAATCCTCGAGATGGAGGCACCAAAAACATTAAAGCAATTGAGAGGTCTCCAAGGCAGACTACAACCCATTCAAAGATTCATAGTACAACTGGTAGAAAAACATAACCCATACTCTCACCTACTCCACAAGGGAGTAGCGTACAAATGGGATACCGAGTGTGAAGAGGCATTCAACAAAATCAAGGAATACCTACTAACACCACCAGTCTTAATGCCACCAATCCCAAGAAAACCATTGATCTTATACGTGTCAACAACAACAATAGCCCTTGGAGCTCTTCTAGCTCAGCATGACAAAAATGGAACAGAAAGGGCTATATATTACATCAACAAGACAATGGTTGGTCATGAGCTACACTATTCATTCATCGAGAAAGCATGCCTCACAGTAGTGTTTGCATCACAAAAATTTAGACATTACATGTTGGCACATAAAATAAAGCTCATCGCCAAAATCGACCCCCTCAAATACTTACTATCAAAGGAAATGCTCACAGGAAGAATGGAAAAATGGGTAATGATACTGTCAGAATACGACATCGAATATGTGGAGAGGAAAGCAATCAAGGACCAAGTCATCGCGGATCAATTAGTAGAAGCACCAATCTATTCAGAGAACCCTCTCGTCTCAGAGTTTCTAGATGAATCCATTTTCAATCTCAACATCGCTGACCATTGGAAACTGTACTTTGATGGCTCATACACACAACATGGATCAGGAGTTGGTGTCTTCTTCATCACCCCACAAGGGGATTGCATACCAAGGTCCTACAAACTGGCATTTCCTTGCACCAATAATATTGTAGAATATGAGGCTTTAACCATAGGTCTTAGGATAGTAGTGCAGTCAAACATTATAGCTCTGAAAGTGTACAGAGACTCTCAATTGAGCATAAATCAAGTGAATGATGAATACCAAACCAAGGACGACAAGCTCACTCCATACAAGAAATTGGTGGAGACTCTCAAAGAATCCTTCATCAAATTACATTTGAGTAGATACCTAGAGCCAACAACAGAGCAACAGACGCCATGGAAATAATTGGATCCTTGTTCGATATCCCCCACAACGTTCCAAAATATGAATTCTTGATTGAGCAGCTTCTCGTACCTGCATTTGAGGTACTAGAATCAAAATATGTGTGCGAAATCGTTGGTCCTGACAATCCTTGGTATCATGCCATTTACACATACCTTCGAATAGGAGTCATACCCATCGACCTACCCTCAAACCTAAAATGAACCTTTGTTAAAAAGGCATCTAGATTTGTCATCCTAGGTGATACCCTATATCGTAGAAGCATAGAAGGAACCCTATTGTGTTGCCTAAATGCTAAGGAGGCATTAACCGCTCTAACTGAAGTACATAACAGTATCTATGGTTCACACTTGAGTGGAATGACCATAGCCAAGAAACTGTTGATGATGGGGTATTATTGGCCCACAATGGAAAGAGAAGCACATGATCATGCCATAAAGTGTCTACAATGTCAACAGCATGGGGACCTCATCCATGCTCCATCTCAAGAGCTTCATCCTATCCATGCCATGGCCCTTTTCGTAGTGGGGACTCGATCTCATTGGGAAAATCACACCCACCTCATCTAATGACCACAAATTCATCATAACCGAAATAGATTACTTTACTAAGTGGGTGGAAGCCATACCCATGATGTACATAACTGGGAAGCAGATTTCTAAGTTCATCCTGAACTATCTCATTTGTCGATATGGTGTTCCACAAGTTATTATCTTAGATAATGGGACACCATTCAAAAATCAAGAGGTACATGACCTATGTGAGAAATTCAAAATCCAATATCACTTCTCCACCCCATACTATCCCCAAGGAAATGGCGACGCAGAAGTTACAAAGAAAACCATTTTGAAAATACTCAAGAAAACAGTCAATGACGTAGGTCGTGACTGGAATTTACAACTTAATCCTGCCCTCTGGTCCTATCAAACTAGCATCCGCACACCTACCGGAGCCACCCCCTTCTCCCTGGTCTACGAATCAGAAGTAGTACTCCCCATTGAGATCGAGATCCCATCACTCAGGATATCACTGTAGAACCTCATCACAGATGAAGAGTATCAAGTATCAAGATTAAATGAGCTGGAACTACTGGATGAGCGATGTATAGATGCTTTGAATCATTTGCAAGTCTATCAGAATAGACTCAAAAGGAGCTACAATAGGAAAATCAGAAACAGGATGTTCCAAGTCAGAGAACTGGTCTTAAAAGAAATTCATAAGAATGTCCCAAACCCAAGCAACAAAGGAAAATTTGAACCCAATTGGTTGGTACCATTCATTATCACAACAAGTTACAAATCAGGGGCATATCAGTTATCAACACCCGAAGGGGAACCTCTGCAAGAGCCTATGAATAACTCTCATCTCAAAAAGTTTAATGCCTAAATCTTTCAAGGTATAGAACCAAAAAATCCAAAAAATTAGAAAATGTCTTGAAAAATGGTTAGTTTGGCGAAAACCTAGCAAACAACAGGCGTCTTGGTGACAACAAAAAAAAGAAAAAAGAAAAAAAATCCAAAAAAATAAATTTTAGAAAAAGGATAAAAAATAGTAAAGAAAAAATCATCGTCTAGTGAAAACCACTTTGGTGGCACTTTGGACAAGTACCTTGGTGAAAACCTAGCAAATAGGCGCCTTGTGTAAATAAGAACTTTCCATCCACCAGGAGCTTTACGACTTGTTTTGCATCATCCATCCATTACGCTTCCATCATCTATCACATTCCATATCTCCATAGCATTCATCACTCATCCACTCGCATTTGCACCATAGCTTGGTCCTATTTTTGTATCATAATCCATCCTAGTACTACTCGGCCCATCCTCAAGGCCAGTTTGTCCTGCCTTTATTGGAGTAGTCTATTGCATCACGCTGGGGGCATGTTCTTATCAGATCGGATTCGTGTATATCCTTAAAATCATAAAATCATAAAATCCCAAAACATCATAAAATCAGAAAATCCAAAAACATCAGAAAATCAAAAAATCAAAAAACCCAAAAAAATCAAAACATTTCAAAATCCCAAAAACATGTCAAAATCATCAAAAAATAAATAAAAAAACATGGTTGTCTTGTCGAACTACGTCGTCTCTGAGCTTGAACATAGGCAAGGTTGATCTTTGATCATCCCCCGAGACATTTAGGTCAATCCTATAGGAGTCGGTCATAATAAACTGACATCTCATCATGTATACAATCATTTGTAAATCGGTCAACTTGTTAGTCAAACTACATGGTCTCTGCATGTATAACGTAGGCAAGGCTCATCTGTTGATCAACCCCCAAGGCCCCTAGGATAGGTCTTTAGGTTAGTCTCTTGGTCAAAATCTTAGAAAACCCCAAAACATTTGGAAAATTAGAAAAACAAAACATTTGAAAATCTCAAAAAAATACCAAAAAACAGCCTCAAAAACATTGGAAAATGTCAAAAACATCCAAATATTTGAAAAAATCCATCCATCTCATCTCGTTTGCACCCACAATAACATCACTCATAATAAACAATCGTCATCCTCAATCTTTGGTAAGACAATCAGAAACAAGTCTAGTAGGTTGAAAGAGAAATCTCAAAATGTCAAGTCTTAGGTCTAAGTCAGTGCATAAGCAAGTTGATCATCTATTCGTATTGATAACCTATCATCCAATTGGTCCCATATCAATCATCATTTAGAACGCTTTGGATAAACGAAATGATGTGCCGTCATCCATTAACATGTCCTAGGATGAATCCTTCCTACAATGGACATTATCTTTTGGCAATAGTTTCGGTTCTTATCCTTAAAAACACATCCTCTTTTCATTAGCGGTATTGAAGAGCATCAGTTTGTTTGTTTACTTCATCTTTATCTTTTGAATTATCTTATTCGCACTCATTCCAAGGACCTCTCAATGATATCTAAACGAAGGATTTAGAGAAATAGGAATGGGGCAACAATTATTATCTTTTGTCTACTATGCTTGTTGGACGTTCTTGTAATATAACCTTGGCGAATACTTGCTTCGTTAGGTATGTATGGAGGAGGTCTTGCACAAACTTGTTGACTATTGAATGGATAGGTTTACCTTTCCGTGTTTTGGTCTAAGGTGTTTCAAACTTCTAAAGTGCATCCTAGCAAGGTTTCCGTATGTCAAGTGTGAACAAGGATACTCTTATCTAATTCTCAAGTCAAAGTCCATCACACTAGGTACAACGCCATCCTGGTTTTCTATACCTTGATGCATCGTACCATGTGCGTTATCAAACATAAGAAAATTTGGCCCTTTGAAAATCTCAATTCCTCGGCAAGTAATCATCATCATCATCATCATTTGCATTTGCATCATCTTGTTTCTTCTCGAAATGACTTCTTCTTTTCTTACTAACCGCACTAACAAGGTACTATGACAATTGATCATCATCACCATCATTGTCATCGATCCTACATCCACAAACCATTACCATATTGCATAAACATATCATATAGGAACCATACACATTGCATTTCAATCATAATATAAATAGGTTATCATAGGCATTCTTCATAGATAGGTGCATCCATTTCATTGCATTTCACCCATTACATTGCATCGCATGGCATTATATCAATAACCACATAAACATTCATTTTCATTTCATAACCATTTAACATTATCACATACTGCATAATCATACATAATAGGTACATAAGCATTATAAGATAAATCCATCGCATACATACTTGCATAACATCATGGCATCATCTCACACATTACGTTCATTACGCATCATAACACCACTTTGCATAGACATATCATTACATCATATTAAATACATCACATACATTACATCATCATTTAATATGTTTAAGATAATGACATTTGTTATTCTAAGCATCTTTAAAAAACCATTTGATTTGCATTACATAAAACCATCTCATTGGCATCATATCATGACCATCGTATTACATCATCCATGTCATCTCATAAATAGCATCATAAATCATTCATTACATAATATAAGCATAAATCATTACATCACATACAAAACGTACATCTATCCATAATCCGTTCATATATAAGCATGATTCACATAAAATTTCACGTATATACTATATCATTTTGCATATTACATTCCACATCACATATCACATCACCATTTGCATCAAATAGATCATCATATAGACAACATCATTGGACATCACATTTTGCATATCATAGGTTAAACATAATATAGATCTGTTAGTCATAATCATAATGCATACATCATTGGAAATAAATGCATCCATAAAAACATCATTGCATAACATATAGAAGTAAAATCATCCATGCATAAATAAAGAGTACACATCGCATCGCATCAAAATCATCATCAACTCATATATATATATATCATCAATAACACAATTTTCATAGTACAATAATAAATTGGATCACTATACATATATGTCAATCAGTACAAAAGGCCCATCGGGCTATCAAAAATGAGCCCATAAGGCACAAAAAAGTATCGTATCATCCCGATCAAGCTCTATCCCTGTGGATGCTGCCCTCGCCTCTGTCACCATGACCCTCTGCTGGTCTGTGGCTGGCCCGCTCTAAGTACTCTGGGACCTACTCTGCTCTGGGTATGACCTCATGATAGTACCTCCAATAGTACTCATCCTTTCGGATGGCATCCCTATAAGACCGAATTGACACTATACCCTAGGAGGAGGAGGCTATCATGCTCTCTAGCTACTGTCTCGGATGGCCTGTAGCTGCGCAATCAAAGTATCCTGTGCATCCGCCTATCCTACTGGTTGTACTTGCGGCTGCACCCGAGGAGGATCCTTTCCTTTTGGTAGTGGAACTAGTGGCATCTGCTGCTGGTCCTGCATGTGCACATCTCCTTGATCTGGCTAGACTAGAGGCACAAATGGCAGGTCCTGTTGAATGTCAGCTCTCCATCCTCGTCGTCCCCCTCTACCTTTGACTCTCCGTAGATTTAGAACTGCACCTGGAATCGTCAACCGAAGTAGAGGTCGAAACCAATCCTTGTAGGCCTGAGTCATGCCTGGATCCGCGAGTCCCTGATCGTAGGCCCACGGTCGAGCCACCAACTACCTGAAGCTATTCACCACCTCCGAAGTAGGAATGTACCGCCCCCGTGACACCTGTGTCATGGAGCGGGTGAAGACAGCTACATAATCATCATCCGAGTGATCTTGAGGCTTCCCGAACTGACGCTGCACGCGCCCGGGCAGGTACCTCTCAATCATAGTGTGCTCCTGCCCTTGCATAAAACGGTCTTGGCGGTAAGAGAACATATGATCAGCATTGTCGGCCCATCTGGGCCGACCAAGGTACGATCGCCAGGTAAAAACCTGCATCTCGTCCAAGACCCTCCAATAGGAGATCTCGTGCTCACCAATGTGCTCCCACGCCTAGACATGAAGAAGAGTCACCCCTGCTTCGAGTGCTCTGCCATACATGTAGACGTACTCATGGAGGTCTCTGTATAATGAAGCTAGAAGAATAGGCCCCCAAGCAAGACGAGCCGACCTATCTCGAACCATCCGCTCCCAGCAGGATCCCCAGTTGGGACTAAAATATCGCCCTCTTCTGTCAGGGGTAATAAGACCCAAAATGATGGCTACAATCACATAGCGGTAGGGAGGTGCCAAGATCCTGTGCTACTTGAGCTCTATCTGCCCCTCGCAAAAGAAAATCTCGTCTGTGGCGAGGACTCTGAAGCAAGCCTCACACCCCTCATCCATGTCAAAAATTGCCCGACAACCGTGAATCGGCAATCCAAAAATGCACCAAACGTCCTCTAAGGTGACGGTGGCCTCGCCAGTGGTAAGATGAAACGAAGACATCTTGCTGTGCCATCTCTCGGCCAACACCGATAACATCCCTAGGTGAATGCGCACGGGCGCCGTGTAAGAAATGTACCATAACCCCGCAATCTGGAGTCGATCCTGGTCCCTATTGCTCAGGTCCCACAAGTAACCGGCTAGGTCCCGCGACTTGTGCTCTCGGGAGTAGAGCTCCCTTGTCGTGTCCTGCATCAAGGAAGGTCACCATGTTAAAAATCTTTGAAAAATTCTTCGTCGAACATTCCAGGAACCTTTCCAGTGGTGCAACCCGTGAAGGCGTCGCAGTTTGATTTCTAATCAAACTTCGATGCTAGGCCCAAAATAGCCAAATCGCACCACCACGGTGCACTTTCTCATCCAACAGCGCATTTTGGGCGAAATCAGGACTGTCGTGTCGCACTTTTCAAATCCCTTCGCCAGCCTCGAGCTCAGCATCAAAGTTTTTAAACTCAAAACTGCACCGCCGTGGTGCAATATCGCACCATGCGGCATAGTTTGATTGTCGAGTGACACTATATAGCGTTGCTGCAGACGGACCGACCCTTTAAAGCATTAAATGAAGCAATAAATGAAAAAATGAAGCTCGGGTAAGGGTCACATACCAGTGCCCCGATGCCAGGTGGCCTCTGGTACGTTCGAACTCGATCAGAAATGTGTAGAGGAAGCTGTCGTTGCACCATATCGTCAGGATGTTAGAGCTCAAATCTCAAGGTTACTATTGGAGGTGTTTGAAAATGACTTGAAAGTGACCCCTCGGGCCCCTTTTAAGCATAAAAATTAGGGTTTTTTCAGCTTGATTGGCTGTCCTGCTAGGGTTTTGGACCCTTGAACCTATTTTTGTTTTATTGGGGCTTGTTTTTCACCATTTTATTGCGTTTAGATATGTTTTTAGCCTATCGGAGCCCTTTCGGACCTATCAGGTACTTTGTCCTCTTTTTTTCGTGAGATCACCCAAAAATTGAAATTTTTGTCCAATCTCTCAAGGGGGCATTATAATGGCATGTTTTCTCTCGCTAGGCAGCAGTGGGGCAAGTTTTAAATATCAAAAATTTTGGCTTCAATTGAGATCGCTTATTCTTTGAACCAATGCAACAAGTACATTGATTCAAAGAGGGGCAAAATGTATATACGCAAAATATACCGATTGACATTGTGCACTTGATCCCGACTACTAACATCATTTCATCCTGAATCATCCCTCAGTCTAACCATTTAATCAAATCTCCTTATCTGATTAAATTCATCAATATTCCTCTCTTAATTGAATAAATCATTTTATCTAATTAAGTCAATATCTTTTGTTAAATAAATCAATCCATCTAATCTAATTATCTCTATTTAATTAAATAATTAATTTTATTTGATTAAATCTCTAAAGTCTATCCATTAAATTAAATAAATTAAAACCTTATTTTATTTAATCTAACATCATCTCTTTTAATTAAATAAATCAAAATCCTTATTTAATTAATCTCTTATCATATTCCTCTCTTATTTGATTTAAATAAATCCACCAATTTGAGTCAAATAGGTCACATCATCTAATCTCCTATTAAATTAATTAACTCTTGATTAATTTAATCTTTTATCATGTCCCATCCTCTAGATTTTGCTTGTTGCACATGAAAATAGATTTAATTCATTTATTAAATCTCTATTTTCCTCACAAGGCATCTTTTGAAATATTCTCCAAATTTGAATTCAAAAATTCAAAGTCAACATGTACATCCAACAAAGCAATAACTTCATCTTACATGTCTTTTTCCTTGAGCCAAGTGGCATTTATTGCATTTTCCCTTCCCTCTTACAAGTCATTTCAACAAATTTGAAATTCAAAAATATGCATTTATTGGCACAATCCCCAAATCTTGCACATCCTCCATCCATTCATATAATGACAAGTGGCATCATGCCATTGGATGAATGTTAGTCCCACATTGCTCAAATTTGGACATTCATCCATCTTGGCATTCTATAAATAAGGAGCTCATATCCTCATTTGAACATCCACAAATTATTCAAAGTTATTATGCTAAAATATTTAGCCATTTCCATTCATCAATCTCGAGTTCTTAGCTAGGTTTTTTGCAGATTTTGGCTTGGAGCTCTCATCCTTCATCAACAAAGTGGATCAGTCATCATCAACATATCAAGCTTGCATCTAAGGAATTGGGAAAGGGCCAATTTTCACATCAAATTGGCACCAATTCCCCCATGGGATCATGTGTTTTCTATTTTAATTAGGATTGAATCTATATTTTCTTGTTTTATTGTGTTCTTCATTGTTTTCTTTCCTAATTTGAAGTTTGTAAAAGGATTTCATGGTGAATCCTTGTTCATGCTTGCAATATCTAACTTAATGTGTTTATTCTCTTTGTTTTGCAGGTATTAGGATCGGGGTTCACACAATAAGATTAGAAACTACAAAGAATCATCGAAAATCTCGGCAAAACCATGATCTGCATTATGTTGTTGTATCTTTATCTCCAAATCAATTCGAACTTGAGATCTACTTTCATTTAATGTGAATAGATTGAAGTAGCAACAAAAGGGAGATAGGTTGAAATGATTTTTTAGATGGCTGTGGAAGCCATTGTTGCCCGGTGGTTCGAAGCACCTGGCCATCTCGAAGTTCATACAAGACAAGTACGAGCTAGCCGATTATTGAAGGAAGTTTTGTACCAGTAGTTGAGAAGCTTGGAAAAGAAGGTTAGGTTTGTTGAAAGGAGTAGATCCTTCAAGTTGGCGGAAAACAATCCCGAAGAGGGGGGAGCTCAAGAAAGTTGCTCTGAATGGGAAGGAGAGGAGGAAATTTATGGCCGTTGCAACAACAAAAATGAAAGATACACAGGTTAAAGGTTCGAATCCTCCTACAAAGGAGGAAACAAAGAAGAAAGTTGCTTCGAAAGAGGAGGGAAATGAAATAATTAGGGTTGAAGCACTATCGGTTTGGGAAATAATGATGCCCTTACCCTCAAGAAGGAAATACCAATTGCCCTTACATTGTGTCATGGTAGGGGTTCGTAAATTTTTGTAGCAAACTCCGCCCATTTTTTTTCATCGACATTGTTTATAGCATGACACAATTTGTGCAAAATCTTAATCACTTGCCATAGTTTCAGTGAATTTGCAGGAAAATCTAAGGTACAAGGTCAACAAATTTGAATGAGTTGGAAAACAATGAGCCATGGTTGTTGGAAAACAATGAATCATGGTTTGGTAAGTGGTGTTATAACCCTGTTAAGTTATGAAAGCATTTTCCTCATTAGCAATTTTTATTAAGAGAAGATGAACCACTGAAGCTTACTAAAGTAATTAGCATCTTTTAAAGAAAACCTACAAAAATTATGTATTGAATAGGCAATCCATCTTACTTAGCAGAGAGAAAGACCTGCAGAATGAAGCCATGGCTCTAAGCCGAATTATGAAAGTATACTCACCTATCTTGAAAAAAGAAAAGGGGGCACATTGTTACCATTTTGAGTTCACCAAAGTCGCCCTTGCCATCGTGTGTCCACATATAGCAGACTTTGAATGGTATAAACACTCATCATTGAAGGTCCGTGGGCACTAGAAGAATATCGTGGATGAAGAAAAAGGAGAGCATGACAAGAAGCTTGATGCACAAAGGCTTCATGAAACAATTAATGTGATGAAGGAGCAAGGGGTCAAGAGTGTGGAATCTTTCTTGCAGTTCATTTATAGAGTGTACACTTGAATCAAGATCCAAAAAAGGGATTGTTGGGTAGCATTGCTTCTACTGAAAATGTTAGAGCAACTCTCAAAAAAGCCATAGTTTCATACCACCCTCATAATAACTTCTAGTATGGTAGGGATTGGCAGGTTCTGTGCAAAGAAATTACAAAAATTCTAAATTGTAAATATGAAACATACAAGAAAGTATGAATAGGGATTTTGATGTCGTTAAGAAATGCTTAGAGATTATCATTACAACTGTAGATTTTGATATCATTAGGAAATGCTAAAATATTTTGAAGTTTAAACATGAAACCTACGTGTATGAAAATATGATCAGTAATTTTTTTCTAATTAGGCTACACAATTGACTTATTTTGATTCATTTGTACTCTTAGGAAGAGCACAGTTGAATTCAAATTTTAGTGTAAAAGCCTATTGCTATGTTGGACTGGATATATTTGTAAGTACATCAAACCCGAATGTAGAAATCTCGACCACATGTTTTGATATGATTATGCAATACAAAGTTGTTTTCATTTGTTCAGGCTCTTGGGAAGAGCATAATTCAAGTCAAACTTAGTGGAGAATTATGTTTCTTTGTTTGATTTGTGATGTAGTTTTTGTACGTACGTTTGTTGGTTGCATGTACTAAAATGTACTGCATTTCATTTCAATCATATGCTAAAACTTGTACATAATATACAACTACATTTGAAACACATGTTACAAAATTTTCATATGTGTAGAAAATCTTTGTAAGTACCAAACTTGTATGGGGATTTTTATTAAGTAGATGGAACCTTATGCGAGGTTATCAATTCCTTTATTCCTTGACTTTGTCTCAACATTGTGGTTCATCCTTTTTTCCTGAGACAAGCATGGCATGCTCTGATAAAGAGCTGGAAGCTTAGTCCCTTGTTTCCTTGTCAAGCAGCTCACCCAAGCTATAGTTCTCAGAAGCCATTCTTTAAAGTTGCTTGAAACTCATTGTCTAGGATTTCCATTTATCACACAACAGATTAATTCTCCTCCACCAAAGGGCCTCACATGAAGTCATGTACTTTAGTATTTTTCCATTGCAACTCTTATTTCACTGATTTGACAATTACTCTCCTAATTTTCAAGCTAATTAGATGCATTGTATTTGTCAGTTTCCTTGTTACAAACTTCTTGTGCATTTCTGTTGGGATTGTAACATGATGGGTTTGGAATACACATTTCTCCAGGCATTGTCGGGCTATCTGAACTTAAGAAATACATGAATTCATGCATACTCTTCATTGTAGCTCTAATAATTAATTAGATAGGACTTTTCCAACTCTCATATTTATCATTCCCCCTTGTTACTATTACAGCTTTGTTATGCATTTTCATTGGGAGTGCTATGTGATGGGTATGAAATATCTATTTCTTTAGGCATCTCAAGGATTTCTTAGCTTTCATTAATGATTACTCATAGTTCCAACATTTCCCACTCTTAGAAGATGAAGAGACAATACTGGCCTTTCAAATGCTCATAGCAGAAAGTAACATCTAGAATTTACTAACCAAAAAAAAAACACAACAAAAATCCTACTAGAATTAAGCATGATGACGAAAAAATCACCAAAATCTTAATGCCTAAGATTCTAAAGGGAAAATATTTGAGGTCCCATTTTTCATATCAGATATAATGATCATATGACATAGAGTCCCCCTTAAACTCTAGCTTCTTTACACTATTCTTTATTGCAACATGTAGGCCTTGAATTAGAGGTTATGCTTGTAATGTGAATCAACACATACCTTTGCCTATCAATTGAACATTGGAGCCAAGCTAGAGATATGCAGACTAACACACTCGCCCCATCAATGCAAGCAATTTTTTTTAACCCCCTCATGAAATTCAAATCATATGAGACAATCGGGTGTGTGCAAGAAGTTGAGTCCACTTTTTGGCCAAAAACTGGAAGTGTTTTCCCCGATTTTCAGTATTTGACACATTTGACCTTAAAATTTGAAGCACTTAGAGATGAAATCTTTAGAAAATTCACTAATCATAAAATGTAGTGCTCGGAGTTTAGTTTCCAAATATGTAATTTATTTCAATACCCAGATTGTACAAATTGAGTTTTAATAGGCATTTCTAAAAACCACTGTTTAAAAGTCATTTTTTTTTACCATACCATGCACGTGTACGACATCCATATTTTGACTTAAATTATCGTATTTTTTTAAATCCTTTTGGGAAAAGTTTTATGACTCACTAAAGCTTGATCTTGATATTTTTTTGTAATTTTTTATTGAATATTTTTTTTTTGTTAATTTTTTATTAGGAAAATTTATCGTTTTGAAAAATCGTCATGTACGACACGCATAAGATGACCTAAACTTATCATTTTCTGATTTTTTTTTTCAAATTGAAAAGAATTGTCTGAAGTTTTCTCTCGTGCAATCCGTTTGTCAAAATGTTATGTTGATCAAAAGTTATTAAAATAGTAAAAACTCTGATATTTAAAGTTTATGGACCAATTTTATTGGAAATTAATTGAAAAATAGAAAAAATAATTCAATTGCAAAACAAATTACATATTTAGAATCTGCATTGTTTGATCTAAAATGGGTTTTAATTTTGTCAGAAAATTTTGGAAAAAAGGTCATCAGCCATATGTCCAAAGTTGGTATTTTTCTTTGACATTGTTAGGGCCTTCAACTTGCAGGTCAAACCAAGTTGAAGGCTTAGGTTCGGACTTCCAATGCTTTTCCTGAACCAAAAAACTTGGCAAAAACCTGCCCACGATGCAAAACAAAATTCAAATTTTAAAAAATGGGATCCCGATAATAAAACGGGATCCCGTTTATTAATAAACGGGATCCTGTGCTATAATCGGGATCCCATTCCCATTGAACAACATTCCGACCGTTGTAAAGGTAATGGGATCCCATTTATAAAACGGGATCCCGTTGCTTTT
>VDFB02113918.1:0-17381 GCA_007258455.2 Sequoia sempervirens
TGATCAAAGCAGTAGGAATAATTTTATTTAACCAACCTACTAATATAATTTAAAACAATTATTTCATTAGGAGAAAAAGCAATATAAGTTATAACAACATTTATGTTTGTGGCATTTCCTAAAAGGATATGAGAGGCTCATCAAGACCACTAAATGACAAGAGCAATAGAAATAATTTCATTGAACCAGCTTACTAATATAATTTAAAACATTTATTTCATCTGCCAAAAAAACAATATAAGTTATAACAGTATTTACATTTGTGATGTTACCTGAAAGGATATGAGAGGCTTTGTCAAGTCCACTAAACAATCAAAGCAATGGGAATAACATTATTTAACCAGCCTACTAATATAATTTAAAACAATTATTTCATTAAAAAAGAAGAAGATAATATAAGTTATAACAACGTTTATATTTGTGATGTTACTTGAAAGGACATGAGAGGTGCATTAAGACCACTAAACGACTAGAATAGTATAAATAATTTCATTTAACTAGCCTACTAATATAATTTAAAGCAATTGTTTCATTAGAAAAAATGCAATATAAGAGATAACATCATTTATATTTGTGACATTACCTAAAAGGATACGAGAGGCCCATCAAGACCACTAAACAATCAGAGCAATACAAGGAATAATTTCAATTAACTAACCTACTAATATAATTTAAAACAATTATTGCATTAGACAAAAAAAGTAATATAAGTTACAACAATATTTTTGTTTATGATGTTACCTGAAAGAATATGAGAGGCCCATCAAAACCATTGAACATGAGAGCGGTATGAATAATTTGATTTAACCAGTCTACGAATGTAATTTAAAATAATTATTTCATTAGCAAAAAACCAATATAAACTATAACAACATTTATATTTGTGAGTTTATCTAAAAGGATATGAGAGGCCTATCAAGACCATGAAACAAGAGAATAGTAAGAATAATTTCATTTAACCAGTTTATTAATATGGTTTAAAACAATTATTTCATTAGATAAAAAGACAACATAAATTATAACAACATTTATATTTGTGAAGTTATCTGAAATCATATGAGAAACCCATCAAAACTATTAAATAGGTAGAACAATAAGAATAATTTCATTTAACCATTAGAAAAAAAATTATAACAACATTAATATTTGTGAAGTTACCTGAAAGGATATGAGAGGGCCATCTCCTAGATTTGGATTTGAAGAATCTGAGGGTAGGCAAAGTTGTGAGAAGGTAGGTCATAATATTCCACCATAACTCTACTCAGAGCCTCTGCGTGTACACCAATTATCAAGTCGAATGGAATCAATAATGGAGCAGAAAAAAACTGCACATATTTTTGCACATAATGCACAACTTATTGATCAATGTTACTCATAAACAATGACCTCCTCTCTTTCATCTTCTCTGGATGTACAACTGTAAAACTCTTCCTTTCAACTCAAAGATCACATACTGAAGAAACAGCAGATGGTGCCATGCTTACAAACGATTTGGTGCTTGATACCTCCACTACTCACAACATTCGTATGTATATATAGACTAGTGCTTGCACCTGAACAAGGTGTAATGGTTACGTTGATAGTAGGATATACTCTGGCAATATATTGAAGGGTAGTGGAAAAAATCATAAGAAAATGTAAATTGCTCTTCTTAAGACTAACAATTTATAGCAAAAGTCAATTGATGATAAGATGCCTTGATGATGGGATGCTAAAGATTTGAAAATGAACAAATGGAACTTTATTTAAGCCAATATGCTATGAAAATGAACAAATGGAACTTTATTTAAATCGGTATGCTATGCTAAATGGTTTCACAACATAATGTAACATACCTTAACATAATGTACAATTGTTGTTGGTTAATGATATACCTTCTAACCGAATGTAACATAATGGAAAAGCGCATGTTGCAGGAAAATATTTTTATAATACAAAAACTATTTTATGATACATGAAAATCACTAAGTCAAGAGATTGGTTACGTATAATACAATTGTCGGTGTTTGACAATGAGGTTCTATGATATATGCCATTTGTCTTCAAGACCTACAAAACAAAAGCAATGGAATGGTTAGATGTGTTGATCAAGTGTCGAATTATGGCAAAAAAACTTGTAGCTTAGCTAAATAGCCAAAATACATAATTATGTAAGAGGAAAATTAGAAATATTTTAAGCACTAATTTATTTTTGAGTTGTCTAATGATCTCTACATATTTAATTTATAGTATTACTATTATTAGGAAAAAAATTTCCTAATGTATGAACAAAATTACCATAAGAAGTTAAATATATAAGAAGTTGAAAATTTATAGTTGAGGGAAATCAATAACATTTTAGCTGCTCAACAATGCATAATATCTATTACTCACGATAAAGAAAACATACAAGAGTGTATTATTTAAAAGAAATGATTTCCAGAGGTAGATTCTAAATATTGATGCTACTTATTTATTAACCCAAGATTTTTGTAAAAGAGATTTTACTCTTCCTTTCATTTTGAAAAGGATTGTTTATTTTCCTTTTCAAGAACAAAACAATTACCACACATTGAATGCATATATGCAGTCATGCCACTGTGATTGGACTAACAAGATCCTAATCAGACAGAGTTCAATTTTTACAGCTTAGCATATTTAGCTTACAGGCTAACTTTTAACATGCAAAATAAAATGAAGCAATATAGAGTCAGATGTCGGTGGCATCAATAAGAATCATATATAAATTAGGAAATCCTCAAAGTTGTCATTGAATAACTTGTTTTTCTACAAAAACTCTTCCATCTACATTTCACCTAGGTAGCATGGATTCTATAGCATACATTTCTTTCCTAGTGTTGTTTAGTATGGATTCTATGGCATACATTTTAATTATCCTTAATCTCCCTTTAAGAAAATAGTGATCAAATATGGGTGACTTTATGAAATGCAAAGGATAATTAAAATGACTTTAATGGATAATAGATAACTTCAGAAAATTTATATCATCAGACCATAAATCACTAGTAATATCAATACAACAAATAACACAATGATCATCCAATTTATAATCACAAATCTATTTGTGCTGCTTCCTATTTCTGATATACCCCAATTGTAGTTGTTCAAAGCAAGTGATATTCTCTTATGCCTTCTCTTGATCATCTTTTAGACAATAATGCCCTTAGGACAATTTGGATGAATCCTTTTTGGAAAGGGGATATCTAAGAAGCTACCACACGAAGAAGATTCATTATGCTAGCCCTTCCTTTGCTATTCATAAAAGCTTAATTCTCAAATATAGAAATAGTGGTGTTTTCAAATCCCACAAGGCATTGATGTAGTCAATTGCTCAAACTCCATGAGGCATTGAAACAATGGCATAGTCAAATCCCACAAGGCATTGATGTAGTCAATTGCTTAAACTCCATTTTACATATTGGGCAAAGACAACCATTTTTTTTTTTATTTTTAAACCACAAGATGAAAACCACTAATAGTTGATAGCCATGCATTAGCATGGCATGTAAACTATACACATTGAATTGGTGCCTCATGCAACCTCGTTGCAAATGTGCTCCTCAAGATTAACATTATTATTTAATTACCATAAATTTTCTATTAATTAAATTCAACAATAAGTCTTTAATAATTATCATCATTGATTGCTCACCAGAGAAATAATACTATTATTTGATCCTTGTTGTATATTTTCCTCATTATTTTCCAAAGGGAAATAATAATGTTATTTCCACAATTTGAACATTTATGATATCCTCATTCTCCTTAATGATATTATTATCATTTCCATGATATAATTAATATTATTATGGAGTTACTCTCCATTTAAAATTAATCCATTTTATCAAAATTAGTATTAATATTAATATCATATTCACTCATAGTTACTAATTTTCAACACCATATTTACTCATAGTTATAAATTTTGAACACCATATTTACTCATAGTTATTCATTTCCAACACCATATTTACTCATAGTTATTCTATTTCTATGTTTATGTTATTAAAAGAGTTAAAGCAGTAAAATCTCTATCTTTACTTCAATGGTAATTATGATATTTGTACTTTCCAAAGATTACCTCCTCATTAATCCCTTTTAAATACATTATGTAAATGTTATTGAATATTTAACAACAATATAGTTGTTCCATCATTGAATAAAAAATAATAATAACATTATTGAGATTAAATCTAAATGTTGTTGAATATTTAACAATATAGTTGTTTGATCATTAAATAAAAGAGAATAATAATATTATTAAGATTAAATTTAATTTTGAACAAAATACTACACTATTGTTAATTGATCATTGACCAACATTATCTTTATGGATATCGCATCAATGTTTATACTTTAAAATGATAACATTATTTAAATAAACTACTAATATTTCATTTAAGACTATTTCTAGTATTATAATCATGTTAACCTCTATTGCTAAAATAACAATTAAAACTCATGATTTACATTAATATTTTTATTGCCTTGATTATTATTTTATATACTGGAGTTTCCCATGATATAATGATTTCTTCTTAAAATTGATAATATAATATTATACTAAATATTAAATGTAACAATATTAGTGATATAAGTATCATTTTTAATATTTGATTATTATACTCTAAATTTGTAATATAATATCATGCCCATTATTATCACTAATTTTATTAGTGATGTAGATAATAAAATTTAGATTGCATTTAACATTAGTATCCAATCTAATAACTCAAATCTAAATAAAAATATTCATATTAATAAAATACTAATATTATTAATTTTGCTCATATCAATATATCAATATTAACAATATTTTTTATTATCCGGACAAAAGCCACACCAAAATAATAATAATAATAATAATAATAATATAATTTAACAATATTATAACCAAATATTGATCAATGATAGTTAATATTTGATTTGCTGGATCTTGTTTCAAACAACCGTGATTAATTTCATTGATTAAAAAATTGACAGATTAATTCTGTGTTCACCTCAATCTTTCAGATCTAATCCCACTATATGAACTCTCTACCAACATCCTTTTTTTTTTCCTCACCTAAAGTCCATACTCTTTGCTACATACGTTCTCTTTATTTTCTAATAAAATAAAAAATTAGTGAGATAATTAGCCAATCTCACTATAACCCGTTACATCTGGTGTGCTTATCAAACCTTCTCTTTCAAACCTTCTCTTTTAGTTTCCTATATTTCCCATCATGCTTATCGGCTTTCTCATTTCTAGCATTGGAACGGAATGATTGAGGGGCAGAAATAATGCGCTATGCTAGTGCATTAATTTTAGTAACTTCCAAGGTAAAACAATAAATAAATTTTCTATATAACTTTTAAACTCCTGTGCGTCTTCAAACCTAAATAGGAATGCAGATTTATCACTTGTATTGCACTTGTTATAGGATAAATGTACCACGTACCCAACCGAGTCCTTCAGGCGTCACGTTTGGAGGATTAAGCTTTCTTTTTTGCCCTTTCTTAATTTATTTGGATTTAATTTCCTGTTGGAGTCCGCTGGCCAATGCTATTTTAATTTAATTGTCTCTTTTATTCTATTCACACCCTAACTCTCTCTGCTGCATGGTGAGGAAGGAAGGCGGTGACAAGGAAGTGACATTAGAGAGGCATTTTAAGCTTCTTTCTCACTGCTCAGGTCGAACTTTTGGGTGAGGATAGTGTGAAGAAGGCAGCAGCGCCATGAGAGCAGCTTTGAACTTAATTCACTTCCCTTACCTGCTAAGATTCAGGCCACAATGCATGGATGAACATAAGGGGATGGCATAGTTCTTTTCTTTAAAGCAAAGATTATTCTTTCATTAATTCTGTATTTTTCTGTTATTTTACTTAATGAGATTATTCTGTTTGCCCAGTAGCGTAGGTAAAGGAGGGAGCACATTTTAAAAACCTAGATCCCCTAATCCATGATCAAACGTTTTCTATACATTGAGGATGATTCTGGCAGGTCCTCACATGTCTTACGGTGTTGCAATTGGAATGTCTTGTGTCTGAAAACACAAGAAAGAGCTCACCGCCCCCTTATTCATCTTATTTTAAGTTTCTTTTTTTTTCTGATTTTGAGTTTATTCAGCTTTTCGCTCAGTCCATTTCTTTAGCGGTCTAAGAAATGGGAGACCACCTACAAGGGAAATCATGCCATAGACATCACCTTGCAACTAAGGAGAGCCTCAGAGGAAAAACTGTGGGAAAAACCTTTTGTTGAACCAGATTTAATCACAAAACCCATACACGAAGCCACAAAACCAAGCTTTCATTTAACATATTTGTTTTAGAATGAAGTAAAAGACAGAAAAAAAAGGATATGGCCACCTACAGATTCCAGAAACTACAAAACAAAATCACAAAAACAATGGCCGGTAACTTACCTCAAGATTTTGCATAAATTGTATCAGGTTCAGATTCCACAACCTTTGTCAGTGTCCACTCTACCTCTCTACCTGCGCCAAAATGAGAGCTTTGAAATAGGGTATGGTCATCGATCAAAGCATACATGCTATAGATAACTTGCCAGATGTTGTAGTTGCAACTGCCTTGGTAGATATATATGCAAAAATGTGGACGCATAGACAAGGCACAAGGACAGTATGCCTCCGAGTAATGTGTACTCATGGAATGCAATAATTGCAGGATGCACAAAATGGATTTGTTGAAAAGCTTTAGAAATTTCAAGCAAATGTAATTGATAGGTATAAAGTCGAACTCCACAGCTTTTGCTAGCGTCCTCCTGCCTATGTCGAAATGGGTGTTAGGGAGTACGGTATACGCAACCTGCAAACTCCCCTCCTTTCACGTGAAGAGTCCTGGAAAATGGATGCGGTGCCATCCCTAATTAATGGCCATGCCCGGTAATTTGTAGTGGACTGTACATCGTATGCTGGAGATTTCCAATCGGAATAGTCCACCGACATCAGACAATAGACGATTCCGGTGGGATTTCCCACCTATAATAGCCTATCGGCTAAAAAAACCACACTGGGAGGAAACATGCGAGCCATACCTGCTGACATAAGTAAGTGTCTGAAATCTCTGTTCACACGCGCCTGTTCCACCACATTTTCTACGCCAAGATCTATTTGACGCCATCTGTAGATTTGTTTGGTGGCCTTTTGCTTTTTTCTATACGCTGGAAAAGATGGGTAGCGTATTTTGCGGACGATTGGTCAAGCTCATTGGGCATCGAGCTTTAATCGTGCAGAGAGCCTGAAATAATAGGCTTTAATGTAACTGTACCAATCTACCAGTACGCTACATCATCGAACCCAAAAACCTACAATCCGGCAGGGGAAGGCCTGAAATATTTTCCGGCATCAGACAGTAAGACTTTTCTGGTTGAATTCTCACCTATAATACCCTGTCGGCTAAATAATGCAATCTACATTTCAGGAAGCACAAGAATTAAATCGAGTGAATGAATTGGGTAGCTGGCGATGGAGAAATGTAGTACGGTTTACATTAAATTGATTTCTGATATATACCAGCCATGGCCTCATTAACGATCATGCCTGCTTTATATTGGATAATGAATTGGACCACTGTATTCATATCTAGCATCATAAAGGGAGCTTATTTTCTAAAATCACATCACTAAATCTGAGTCTGAAAAATGCTGCTTTGTTGCTTTACGTTGTTTATTTTTCTGGTTTTAGTCCAGGTTGGAGCTTAAATTGAGTTGATGATTAGGTAGGCGATGGAGAGATGTATTATGGTTTACATTAAATTGACTCTTGATAGTTTACCAGGCATGACATTATTTGCAATCAAGACCACTTTATTTTGGATAATGAAGGGGACAACTTTATTCACATCCTATCCGGTAAAGCCTAAAGAATAGTAGACAGAGAGAAAATAAGGACACAGGTATGGGTTCCTGCATAAAAAAAAGAGGATGGTAGGAGATGCATTTAATGAGGCATACAAAATGCAATCTATGGCTGCTGTAAATAATTGTCACACGTTGAAAAAATAAATTTTACTGTCGATGTCAATGGTTTGTCAGAAATTTATGGTACTTTATATTTATTAACTACTTTTTATTTAATGATAATAAGTTTCCAATCCATATCATAAATCTGTAATGCTTCTGGATTTTTCTTCTCCTCTTGCTCTCTTTCATCCTTATGATGCATCACGGAGTGTGATCCGAAAGGTTGATGCAAAAAAATTTGGACATAATCGAATCCAGAAGCAATTGAGATGCTTCTTATTTTTCCTCTGCAGAGAACTCCTTTATGATGCCCCAACAAATCAAGCTGTATTATTTTAATCACAGGGATATTTACTTTGCATCATTTTAAAATATTTTAACTTATTGGTAAAGTAGTTCGTTAAATTAAGTTTAAGTTGCAAATAAACTTGGTAGAGAATACCTATACACTCGTCAATTCCTCTATTAGTCGCCCTTGTCAATTCCTCTATTAGTCACCCTAACAAATCAAGCCGTATTATTTTAATCACGCTGATATTTACTTCAAGCATCATTTTAGAATATTTTAACTTATTGGCAAAGTAGTTGGTTAAAGTTGCAAATAAACTTGGTAGAGAATACCTATGCACTCTTAATTCCTCCATTCAGTCAAAGAAAATTGAATATTACATTATTTTATATTAGATTGTTGGTTTTTTCAATTTGATATCTAATTTTTATAAAAATATAGATTCAAAAAAATAAAATGTAAAGTAAAAAGTCATAAAATATTTTAAAAAATATATGTGTGTTTTAATGCAATTTAAGATCTAATTTATAAAAAGGAAATATAATTAAAAAAAAAAATTATATGAAAAAAAATAAAAATTTAAAAAAGAGTATATCTTTTTATTTAATTATATAATACATAAATTTATAATAATATATTACATATAAATTATTTATTTCTTTATTTTATATATTATATTTATATAATATGTTATATAATGTATACATAATATGGTGAGGAGAGGGAGATATAAAGAGAGAAGAGAATAGATAGAGATAGAAGAAATAAATATATAGAAATCAAAATCCGGATCAGATAAACATCCGACAAAGTCAGATCAGGTCAGGCGATCGAATCCGGCGTCAGCGAACATCGGGCAGGATCGAAAGGATGTCAGATCAAAGGGCGTCAGGCAGTCAAAGTCAAAGATCAGATCGGGATCAAACGCGATCACGCGTCGATCAAATCACTCGGACAGATCAGAGATCGAGATCCGTCAGGATTTCAACAATCCTTTGAATCGACGATCAATCAAAATCATCAGGCGATCAAGGACAAGACAATCGAAATCAAGATCAGGATCGGCGATCGGCATGGCGAGACAAAATCAGAAGATCAAAATCCGGATCCGTCGGAGATATAGAAAGAGGGAGAGACAAAGAGAGAGGTGGAGAATGAGAAAGGGACAAATAGAGGGATATAAAGATAGAGATAGGAAGTTATATATCTATGTACCCTTCTCCATCTCTATGTTTCTTATTATCTCTCAATCTCTCTCTTCCTCTTTCTCCCCTATTTATCTTTATAGTTGACTTTCCTTCTCTCTTTGTCTATCTATCTTTCTCTCTTTTCCTCTCTCTCCTTTTTTTTTTCTAATTGACCTTCCACACCTTTTTAGTGTACCCATTACAAACCAAGGTGTGAAGGGAGAAAGATAGATAGTATTTATATATTATATAATAGAATATATAATATAAAGCTAAATATAATAAATAATAAATACATATTATATTTATTGATATATATTATATTATGTATAAATTGTATAATATAATACATAATATAAATCTAGTTATAATAAATAATATATAAATAATATTATTAATATATGCTATATTATTTATATATTGTATAATATAATATATAAAATAAATAAATAAATAATTTATATGTAGTATATTATTATAAATTTATGTATTATATAATTTTAATATAATATAATAATATTTATACAATATAATATAGATATAATAAATAATATGTAAATAATAATATTATACAATAATATAATAATATAATATAATATGTAATATAAATACATACTTCTTTAATTAATTAGTAATACAAAATAATATTAAAAATTAGTTAATAATAGATTTTAGATGTCTAAATAAATAATTTATAAAAATAAAAAATAATCAATTTATTTGATTTAAAGCTAATTTATATTTAAATAAGCAAATATTATTTTACTTCATTTCATAATAAATTTTAATATATTAGATTATATAATTAACAATAATATCTCTCAAAATTTATTATTTAATTATAAATACAAATATTTAAATAAAAATATATACTCTTTTTAAAATATATTTAATTTTTTTTCATACAATTTTTTTTTAAAAAAATACATACATTTTTAAAAATATTTTAGATAATTTTTTACTTTACATTTTATTTTTTCTTGAATTTATATTTTTATAAAAATTAGATATCAAATTGGAAAAAACCAACAATCTAATATAAAATAATGCAATATTCAATTTTCTTTGACTGAATGTAGGAATTAAGGAGTGTATAGATACTCTCTACCAAGTTTATTTAGAACTTAAACTTAATTTAACGAACTCCTTTACCAATAAGTTAAAATATTCTAAAATGATGCATTTGTGATGCAAAGGAAATATCTGTGTCATTAAAATAATACGGCTTGATTTGTGGCGCTGGCTACCCAGCCTACAAAATCAAATGCACATCCCATGGGCTGTATGTTATGCCCATCCTGCATCAAGTACGGAGACCCCACGACCTGCTCTAATTATGTCAGTCAGAAAAAGAGATGGAGCATGAAAGTGCAGTGCACTACCTAGGCAATTCAATTCCGCAGGGGACGTCAGAAAGAGGGCAGATCAAGTCACGTCAACGCACAACCTTCAACGATGTATGTATATAGTGAAGAAAAATCAGAAGAAGAAAGAATACAAGGGACTAGCTGTCAATCCAGAGAACGGGCCCACTTGATTGCAACTCAACTAGTGCGGATGTTGCGTCTTACATAAGGATGATCAGAATTTTGTCTGGAGGTGAAGATAAAAAATGTATATTGAAATTTCCTTTTCGCAGAATTAATGATTTAGGGTTCCACAAAAAGTCCCATATAAGTTTGATTAAGGTGTCTTTATTTAAACAAATACGCTTTGATATATAATGTATAATACATATAACGCTTGTATCTCTTATATAATTAGTTTTACTTTCACGCTATATATCTATATCTATCTATATACAAAGGTTAAGGTAAAGGTTAAGGTTTAGGTTTTGATTGAATAAACAATTCTATATTGATAATAAATAAATAAAAATTATAAAATAATTTTTTTAATTGTGTAATTAGGTATTGAATGAACTTTGAGTATTAGATTTTTAATAAATATAATAAAACTAAATATTTAATTATGGAATTTTGTTTAATTATGAATTATGAATATTAGATTTAATATTAAATTTTTTTTTTTTATAAATTTCATATTTATATGCTTTTATTCAAAGGAGATAACATAACCATGGTCATTGACTTCTTACTTCTTTCTTTAGGATTTATCTCATGCTTAAATCTCATTGACTTCTTACTTCTTTCTCTAGGATTTAGCTTCCTTGATTAAGGTGTCTTTAAACATAACAATAGATATTTGAGAGGGACCCAAAGATCCATGTGTGTTAGTCATGAACCTATAACCCAAAAAACAATAGAAAAATATGAATAAAATAGGAAAACCCAACCTAAAAAATCTAACTTTTTTCAATGCAAGGTTGAATTTTAACTTGGAAAAAATATACATAAACACTTGACTTATTTACTTGTAATTTAAAAATGAAAATTATGTTCATTTCTTCATTTTTCTCCTTTCTTTAGTGTTAGTGGCTACACATACAAACCTATGGTATACATATAAACTATTCTATATTTAAATTCCCTCTTCTTGGATTATTAGCATAGATTTATGTGAAACTTCACTTTTTTTCTTAATTTTATTTTTAGGATGTAGTTATTGATGAATTTTCCAAAACTTTAAATAAGCCTGTCCATCTATTTTTGTAATGGCTAAAATGATTAGTTGTGGCTTTTCCTTCTCTATTTTATACAAGAGTTTTTAATGAGATTAATTTAGTTAGTTAAAGATACAGATTATGTCCCCAAATTATAAAGGGTAGTGTACCATTTTTTTCCAATTAAGTTTAAACCTTATCATCCCCAAGGTTTCCTAGCATAGTTAGATAATAGTTCCAAGTCACTTCATGACATTGACATATCTCACACTATACACATAATCTAACTATCTATGAACAGATCAACAATAGCTACTTCCTATATAGGGGCAATAGGAGTAGTAAGACACTTTCTTAAATAAGCTAATCCTATTTCATCATTCCTAGTATATAATACCAATGATAGAAAATTCCTCCTATTATGGAGTAATTACAAGCACTTCATAAAACAACATGTCAATAACTTCTATATTCCTTTCAAAGAAAATACTATATTTCCCTAATGCAAGTAATCTTAATAGATCAAATAAAGCACTTATGAATCAACATAACATGTCATTTGATTAAGTATATGATAATTCACCTCTAAAACCTCTATTACTCTATCTCCATATGTCTTTCACTCACACACACACTATGTTTCTCTTTCCCTATCACTATCTTTATCTCTCTATCTCTCTCCCTCTCCCTCTTTATCTCTCTATCTCTCCCCCTTCTATCTCTCTATCTCTCTATCTTTCTCTATCTTTATCTCTCCCTCTACCTCTATCTATTTGTCTCCCTCTTCCTCTCTTGCTATATCTCCATCTATAATTTTATCTTCCTCTCTCTCCCTCTATCTCTAGACATGTCTCTCTCTATTCATCCATCTCTCTCTCCCTCTCCCTCTTCCTAGACCTCTATATCTATATATCTTTGACTCTCCATCCACCTCTTCATTTTTTTTCCATCTATCCCTCTATCTCTATCTCATTATCTATCTATCTCGCTATCCCTATACCTCTCCCTCTCTCACTCTACATATGTATCTCTTCTATCTCTATCTATTCGTCTCTTCTCTCTATTTATCCTCTCTCTATTTGTATCTCTCCATGTCCTCTACATATCCATCTTCTCCTCCATTTCTATCTCTTTCTCTTTATCTATATCTCATCCTTCTCCATTTACATCTCCATGTCTATCTCTATCTTCCTCTTTGTTTACATCTCCTCTCTCTCTCACTCTCTCATTCACTCCATCTCTCCTACTATCTCTATATATCTCCTTATTTCCATCCATATTTCCATCCTCCTCTCTTCCTCCTTCCTATCTCTCCCCCCCTCCTGTCTCTCCACCCTCTCTATCTCCTTCCTTTCCCTATCCATCTCTATCTCTACCTCCATTTATCTTCCATATATCTTTCTCTTTATCTCCCTCCTTCCACTATCTCCTTCCTCTATCCCTCTCCATCTCTATTTGTCTATCTCTTCTCATTGTTTCCTCTGTCTCTTTCGTTTCCTCTCTATGTATCACTACGTCTCTTTGTCTATCCTCTGTCACCGTGTGTCTTTATGTCTCCTCTTCTTCACTCTGTAATCTCTTTTGTCCACATCATCTCTTCCCTCCATATCTCTCTAGTCTCTCCCTCTCTATCTTTCTCTATCTTTATCTCTCCCTCTACTTCTATCTATTTGTCCCCCTCTTCCTCTCTTGCTATATCTTCATCTCTAACTTTATCTTCCTCTCTCTCTCTCTGTCTATCTCTAGACGTGTCTCTTTCTATTCATCCATCTCTCTCTCTCCCTCTCCCTCTTCCCAAACCTCTATCTCTATATCTCTTTGACTCCCCATCTACCTCTTCATATTTTTTCCATCTATCCCTCTATCTCTATCTCATTATCTATCTCTCTATATCTCCATATCTCTTCCTCTCTCTACTTATCTCTATATATCACTTCCTATCTCTATCTTTATCTTTCTACCTCTCCCTCTCTCCTTCTCTCCCTCTATATATTTATCTCTTCTATCTCTATCTATCCCTATCTTCTCTCTATTTGTATCTCTCCATGTCCTCTACATATCACTCTCGTTCTTCTGCATTTACATCTCCATTTCTATCTATATCTTCCTCTTTATCTATATATCCTTACCCCCAAGTCTCGCTCTCTCACTCTTCCCTCTTTTCTCTATCTATATCTCCTTAAACCCCCCCTCTCTCTCTCTCTCACTCTTCCTTATTTTATCTCTCCCTCTTTCTATCACTATATCTACCTCTCTTATTGTAAACATACCATGTGCCAGTCGGTAATGGAGCTTGATTATCTTCTTTATTTATAGGTTTTGTTTCAGTTATGTTTGGATCCCTATAAGTGGATGTAAACATCATTTCTCCATTAAGACATTTGTTGCACAAATATCATTTTTCTAAATGACCTACTAATTGACCTCATGTACTACACAAATGTATGCCAAAAATAGACCAAAATTTTCCTTGATTAACTTTCCATACCTCTTTGGTGTACCCATTGCACACCAATGTGTGATTGCTAGTGTTTATTTTTGGATAAAACCATGTTTTTTGGATGAAATTTGTATATTTGAAATAGTTGCTTCTATTGTTTTTTCAAATGAGTAATGAGGAAATGGAGTATTTTTAAAAAATAATTATGAAAATATAAAGGATACAATGTTGTGCTTTATGGGAGAATATAAAGTGAATATGCATTCAAATTTAAATGTTTAAAGCTGGAAAACATGCAAATATGAAAAAAAAATATTGTATATTGATTTTTAGTCATCATGGAAAGTAAGATTGCAAGAAATAAATCTATAAGTTGTTATTAATTATAATTCAACCATTCTAAAGTGAATATACATTCAAATTTAAATGTTGAAAGCTGAAAAATATGCACATAAGGAAAAGTTATATTGTATATCGATTTATATATAAATATGTAGAATAATTGTCTACACATATACAAAATTGGCATTTATACCAACTCAAAATATTTTTTACAAAATGTTGCATATGTCATCTCAAGCTCCATATGCCATCTCAAAATCTATATGCAATGTGGATGTTCAATAAATACACATTAAATCTTAATAGTTCAATTGATCATATGTCTCAAGCGAGTCCTAAACTTGTGGTGGATCATCAAAATCTAACCTCCTCATGCCACTTGGTGGATGCAAAATTGACTGCACAATAACAAGTCAAACCATATTTTAATGCTTAAGAGTAAATAAACTAGGCCAACCAAATAAAAACTTATCTACTATAATTTAAAATTTTCAAATTACCGTATTGTTACCATCTCTACTTTACATTACATCCATTGTTGAAGCTGTTTGGTTAAGATCAATAGAAAATGGTAACATGAGTTGTTGGGTGTTCTGTTGATTATCTAAAGCCACAATAACATGCACAATTAACACGTCAACTAAGAAAAAATAATTTTAAAAATTAAAAACATAAAATTGATTGAAGTGTGTTCTATAATTTCTATACCATCTCCACTTTGCATTGTATCTGTAGACATCTAAATTTAATTACTCCCATATGATTAAATTTACTCCCTTTTCGTCTACCATATTAAATATTAATTTATTAAATTAATATTGCACCTTTTATCTCATATCTATAAAGTATTTAATTTAATCATTAAATACTTTATCTTTCACCTTCTTCCTCTCTAAACTAAATAAATACACCAATTTATTTAATTTAGTCATGTTTCCCCTTTTGATTTAAAATTAATTTAAAATTCTTCATTTTCTCTCTCCTTGTCACATCCTCCATGATCTTGCCCTAATCTGAATTAATCTAATTAATTCATGATTATGATGTGCATCCTCTTAATCAAAGATTATGTCACATCCTCCTACATTTGCCACTTGCCTCTAATCTTCCATTAATTAGTCTAATCCAATATTTGCACAACCTTAACCAAGGTCATTAGCCATATTTAACACCACTTTTTAGCCAACCTTTTCATTTACCTTCTTTTAGCATTGACCCCCTTTCCCATGTGAATTTTTAATTCACATTTATTTGTCCTAGATCCTAAGGCTTCTAGAACCTTGGACTTGTCACATCTTCCACATGTGACCAAGTCCCACCTTTTTGGAGCTCACCTTTTATCCTTTAGATTCTCCTAAGAATGTGAATTTTTAATTCACATTTATATTTTCAACCACCTCTCCTTTTCCCATGTAGATTTTTGAGGAATTCCAAAATTCTTCAAATGTCCCTTTCACTCCCACTTGGGAACAAGGAATCCCTTTTTGAGGAAATCTCCTCACTCCCCAAGATGCTTGGAAGGTACTTGTCCTTCCTCCACCTCATGTACCTTTTGGCCACCTCACCTCCACCTCATCTCCTCTCAGCCACTTCACCATCCACATGTCAAGATGTGAGGGCTTGTGAGTTCTCAACTCACCATAGCCCTTTATCTTGACCTTGTTGAATGAATCTTGACTGTTGAATTCTCTAGAGAATTCAAATTCTCTTATAAATACCCCCTCCTCAAGGGCATTTTCAACACCTTTTGATTTGAGCAACCTTATGCTGCCAATTTGCATTCTCAAGCACTTGTTATCATTTAGCCATCCACTTTGATCATTTGTTGCACATTAAATCTTGCATCTAGCTACATCACAAACCATCTAAGGAGCACACAAAATCATCCCAATCAAGGGCCAACCAAGGAGTCATCAACAACAAGGAAGGTATAATCATTTGCATCTCGTTTCATCTATTTTCCTTCTTGTTTTATCACTCTTTAGGCTAATCTTGAAGTGTCTTTAGTCTTTTATCATTCACATTTTTAGTTATTTTGCACATTAGAATAGGGTAAAATTCTAAGGTACACATTTCTGGCACGCCCGGTGGGACCCACAAACGGGTTCTTGCATTTAACCTTCGTTTTTGCTAAGAATTTTGTAGGAAAAGGTCGCAGAAAGGTGGAAGTGCCCTCTATTTTACTGCAGAAAGGCGGAAGTGCCCTTTGCTTTACTGTAGAACGGCAGAAGCGCCCTCTGTCCTACTGCAGAAAGGCGGAAGCGCCCTCTGCTTTACCGCAGAAAGGCGGAAGTGCCCTCTACTTTACCGTAGAAAGGCAGAAGTGCCCTCTTGTCTGCTGTAGAAAGGCGGAAGCGCCCTATATCTGACAGTTTCATTTTCTTCTAACAATTTGTTGCAGTTAGGTGTATACTTAGAAGGTTTTTTCTAACACTTTCTTGCAGTGGGGCGTACAACTTTCCTTTTTAAAAATCTGATAAAGTTTCCTGCAGAGGGGTAGATATGCCCTTTCATCTTGAAAGGTTCTTTTCCTCTAACCTCTTACTGCAGAAAGGCGGAAGTGCCCTCTAATCTTGCTGTAGAAAGGCGGAAGCACC
>VDFB02113919.1:0-10516 GCA_007258455.2 Sequoia sempervirens
TATTTCAATGTCTTCGAGATTTTCACCCATCTTGCACTCTGCTTCTTGTGTACCTTGAAGTTGTGCCTTAGAAACTTTTGACGGTGTGTTTAGAGGGCGCTACTTGGTTTCGTTCTGCATTAGAAAATTTTCCAACCAACATGATACCCCCTTTTTCCTTAGCCAATTTTCAGCCCATCTGCCTTAGAAATAATTTATTTCCTCTAGAAAATTTCATCAACCAGGTGCCCATCAAAAATCTTCATCTTGAAATCCTTGGCGAGGTGTGGAGAATTTTTAAATCAACTCCTGTAATGTCCCCTTTTTCGGCATGATCGTGTTTGGTGGTGGTTAGCCTATTACTTAGACTCTCGTAGGCTAACAGGTTGGGTTAGAGGGTCAATGGCATTATTTGATGGGTTTTGTCGTTCTCATCCTTTGACTTCAGTGATTGGCTCACAGCAGGCCTTGGCAGTTCAGTGATTGACAGCTTCTGACGGCACATCAATAGGATAGGTTATGAGCGAGATATTAATATTCTCGTGAAATTGAAGTGTTTTAACTTTATTTAATGGAATATTATAAAGTTGATTTGACTTTATAATAAAGAATTCACTTAAATTTATTTAAATGAAATATTAAACACTTTATCAAAAGGGGCGCCATTTATTTATTCACTTGACTATTGAAAAGTAATAAAAATACATTTAAATGTATTTTAATGAGAAAATGGTGTCATTTCCTTGGGATGTGTGCCTTTTGGCTTTATATGCAAACAAAGGAGAAATCAAAATCATTATTGATTATTGATTATTGATTATTTGATATTTCCTCTTGGCTTTGTTGACCATGGGTTTTCTCTGAGACAAGGGTTTCAAGAATTTTATCTCTGGAGAACGATAACTCTTCATAGATCTATAATTGTGAGACTGTGAAAGATCAGTTGAACGATTGCTACAAGGGCTTCAATTCAGAAGTTCTACAGTGCTTCAATGAGAATTTTTGTGCAGTATTCAGTAGTTCCTTCATCTGGCAGACACTCTACTTCATGGTCGTACCTTTTGAGTTGAGGATTTTGGCTTATTACTTGAAATGCGTGGCTCTTTGTGCAAGGGCATTTGGATTTTCTAGGAGAAACGCCTTTCCTTTTGAGGGTTTCTATTCAACTTCTTTGGCGTCTAGCTTATATCTACCATCTACCTCAGTTTCTAGGCTGGACATTGCATTTTGTAGCTTCCTACACTAGATTTTGTCAGTTTTCACCATCTTGGCTAGCAAACTGGACTTATTTTCTTAAATAAATAATCTGGAAGCTTTCGGGTACGTTTATCATTTGTGATCTATTTGTTTCAGTTAAATAGTACCTTTTGCACTTCCATTCTGTAGAAAATAGCTCAGATTTACATTTTATAAGCATTTTATGTTGTACGCCCCTTCTCTTTTGTCTACAAACTTTCTTTAGAAAACTAAAAAACAAAAATAAGATAAGGAAAATACAGGGGTTTGAGTTGTGAGCCAGTAAGGCTCATCACAACTCCTTATCAAAGATGTCCGATACCCAGAAGAAAATTCCCTTCAGAAAGCGTCGAATTCATGTGTCTACAAACAAATGGGGACATTTAAGTTTTTTGAATTATAACCTTAAAAAAATATTTTTTCATCAAATTTGTTCTCGTTCTTCACCTCTGGGTGTATTTTCTCGCTTGGCCTTGAAAATTCTCATCAATTTCTTGAAGCTGGAGTATCTGACTCTCCATGCCAATTTTATCCATGCCTCAGAAAATTTCATCACCCTCTCAAGCCTGGGCATATTTTCTCTAAAGGTGAAATTTTAATACTTAGAAATTTTTTTAAGTCCCATCACCAACATGGGCACATTTGAGGGGTCAAGGAGGATCTTCAACACTTAACACATTTTCTCAGAGCTAACATCTTCAATACTCTAGGCGCATTTACATGTCAGGCAGGAATTAACACTTAGAATTTTCTCAGCCACCTTAGACTTGGGCGCATTTTACATACTGAGGTGGATTTATTTCCAATGCCTTAGTCACTTTTCCAACTTCATCTCTAACATGGGCCCATTTAGCATGTGGTGAAGGATTTAACTCAACGCCTTGGTAATTTTTCCATCAACTTCACCTTGCACTTGGGTGCATTTAGCCTATTGAGGAGGAACTTCTAACACTTAACCACTTTTTCAACATCTATCAAAGTCAAACAAGTTGGGCGCATATAGGGGGTAGAGGTGGAATTAAAAACTTTTTTGCCCTTTTCCTAGCTTACTAGGGCGCATTTGAGGTATGGAGGAGGATTTAACTCATGCCTTAGAAAAAAAATTTCATCACCTAGCAACTTGAAGATGGGCGCATTTCAAGGGTCAAGCAGGACAAACTTCAAACTTAGAAATTTCTCATGGCTTCTTCCAACTGAGGGTGCATTTTGGGGTAGGAGCAGGATTTAACTTCAAACTTAGAAATTTTTCATCACCAACTTCAAGACAGGGCGCATTTTGGGGGTCAAGCAGGAAGTTCTTCAGACTTAGGCATTTTTCCAACTTGCTCGCTCTTGATTTACTATATTTAGTAAGCCCTTTGATTTTCATACCTCTGAAGCTTGGATTGATCTGGAATTCGCTCCACAGGATCTTCATGACCTAGGTGATCTATTCACACTGCCGTCTCGAGCTGACTTACTATTTATAGCATGTTTCTAAAGGTGGTTTACTATTTATGGCAACTACTTGATTTCGAGACTTCCACAACTCCGTTTGACTTGAAATCTAAATGGTCTAACCCTCATCGGTAGACTTTCCCATTTACACTGGTGCCTGCTATTGACTTACTATTTATAGCCAGTTTCAGAAGTGGCTTACTATAAATAGTAAGTGCTTCGATTGCCCTCAAATTTTACCGATGGATAGCTTGAAAGATAATGATCGCAATGGGATACACCAGTTTTCAAAATTTTTGGCATTTTACCCCTCATTTTGGGTCCTGAAGCTAGAAACCCTAATTTGACTTGCATGTCGATCAAATGACCCCTGTTTGACCTCGTTTATGTTGCACTTTGCTCTGTTTGTGATACTAATGTGCTAGGCCGCTGCCAAAATGGACCTGCTAAAAATAGTAAGTCTATAAAAAGTGATCATCTTTCCTTGCATGTCACATCACTGCATAGCTCTTGAAAAACCCATAAAGAATAACCTGACATGCACTGAAAAGCCCTGCATGCAAACCCTAAAAATAGCCTTTGAAGACGGCTCCTGAAAAAGTCTTGATCCTGGTTTGCATGTTATACCACTGCGAAGTCCTCGAAAAACCCACAAGGAATGTTCAGACATGCGAAGAAAATTTCAACAAGCAAACCCTAAAAATAGCCTCTGAAGGCTGAATATTGAAAGTCATTGTCTCATTTTGCATGTTATATCACTGCATAGGTTTCAGAAAACCCAAAAAGAATCTCCAGACATGCACTGAAAAACTTTGTATATAAACCCTAAAAACAACTTCTGAAGGTGAACTTGCTAAAAATAGAAAGCTATGAGATTTGGCTCAAATTTTGCGGGCAGATAGCTCAAGGTGCTCAGAATGCAGCGTACCAATCAGAATTTCAATTGTGCTAAAAAAATGTCCCAAATCAAGTACTTACTAAAAATAGTAAGTTGTCGGAACTTGGTGAAAACTCAATGGAAACTTGTTTGCAGCCCTCCTGACAATAATGTTAGTCTTAGATTCCAACAGCCAAACTTGATTTGACCCCAAACTAACGTGAGAAATGCAAACCCTAATTCTACAAACTTGTCCAAAACTTCAATTGACACTAAAAGACAAGCACATCCCCGGAAAGGTGGATAGCAGAGAGAGAGAAACAGAGAGAAAAACTAAGCCAAAAGACCCGAACGGAGCAAAAATTAGGGGGTCCCCATTTTGAATGGGGTGATGTGTGAAAAGGTCGCAACGACTTCCAGTAGGACTCTAGCACTAAGTTTATATATAAATAGATGTATCTATAAATAAAGAAAGAGTGAAGTATTTGTGTATCTCTATCATTTTTTATGTATTGTTGCATCTATGATTATTCCAACACAATATCAGAGCTTGCTCAAGCTTGACACTCTTCACATGGGGGCTTGGATCGCAGATCTGTGAGAAATGCAGTCCTCCTTTGTGTAGGAATAGATTAGAGAGAGTAGCATAGGTGTGTGGAGAAGAAAATTGATATCAGAGCAGAATTGGGTGTAACTCCCTTATAGGAGTGACATGGAAGATGAGAATCTGAGATGTAATACTCCGTAGGGTAGGTGTAACTTGATAGTTGAGTGTTTCTGCAATTGAATTTTACTGCTAATTTTTGTATATAGAAATTTTCCTGTAGAGTGTGTTTGTGTTGTGTTGATACTGTCATAGTGCTAGCTGAAAGGAAGAAGGTTGTTGTCGTGAGATTTCACAAACATTGCAGTCAAAGGATCAAGTGTTGAATAGTAGCTTTCCCGAGCATCAGCAACAACATAAGGAGCGTGTAACCTTGTGAGGGCCTTTTGGAACCTATTGTTGAATGCATGGATGGGCTCTTGGTCCTGTCTTCTCACTTCTGCAAATTGACGATAAAGCTCTACAGGGGAGACTGGTATACCAAACTTTCCGATGAAGGCTTCCTTCATTTTCTCCCATGATCTTATAGACCCCACTGGTAGGTGAATGAACCAAAAATGAGCCTCTTCTCCCAAAGAGTGTGGAAATAGGCGGCAAGCCACATCTGCATATCCAATTTTCCTATTACATAGGTGACCTTCAAACATCTTGATACGGTCCTCGGTCGTGCGGTTAACATCAATGACAATGAACTTGGTACAAAAAATTTCAGGATTCTTCGGCATGTCAGGGTAAATCAGGAAATTCTAGCGGAGATGGGTTGGTAACCAACCATGTAGCACCATTTGGAGCTAGTTGGCCCCCTGGTTGAGCCATTGCTTGAACTGGCTATCGCCGCCAGTATACAATGACCGCTGGAACAGTGGCTTGTACTTGTCTTGGTTGAGCAAACCTCGAAGCACTAGGTGGAGTTCTAAATAAGCTTGAAATTTCTTCTCCGCTTTCGTGCCAAATTGAGACTTCTTGGCGTTTGAAGCAGCCTGCTGGTGCCAGACGCTTTTGTTTGATGAGGGGTTATCTTCTTCTTTTTTTGATCGCATTGGGTAGTGGCGTTCAAGATTCTCACTTAAGCTTGTCGCGGCGGCAATTTGTCACGTCCAGGATGAAACTTTAAGCTGTTAGTGACGCGCAGTTCAATCGCGTACCATCTTGACGCATAATAATTTTTCTCCAGCGGGCTTTTGCGGCCGCCAGAGCCGCTTTCCTATTTCAACTTTACAAGTGTATCGTACATTGAGTAAGCCCTCCTAGCACCAATTACGTTGATGTGATTTTTCGTGACAGCTGCAAGAATAGAATGATTAATACAGCGGCTACCCTATTACTCTCGCTACAGTCGAAGTATACCATTTCCAGGTGCGAGAGTTGCGATGGATTCAACTCCAAGGTTCCTTGATTGCAATAGAATACCCTGCGGTTGGGTTGATGTGTTTTGCTAGTATTTCAAGGGGACTTACAATTGTAGAACTGACTGATTAAGGGCTTCAAGTGGTTGAGGAGCTAGTTATGAGGAGTAAGAACAAGTTTCCCTAATACTAACCAAAATGAATTGAATTTAAATGATTCGCGGGGCCTAAGAAGTTTATCTTCTATCTAAGGCGGAGGCCGATGGATCAATCTCAGCGGACTTCAACAAGACTCTACTCCGCCTCGGCGTTGGACCCAACACCTATAAATTAGAGTGCAATCTTCGAGAGGTGGCCGAGAGGGTTTTCAAATTGGCGCATGTACCATCGAGAGCGACACGCTGGCACCTGTGAATCACAATCGAAGTTAAGTTTGCAATGTTTTCTAGTTGACCACACAAGGCAAAATTGTCGTCAGCAAGCCGCTAGTGGTATCGATCAAAATGAAGTTGCCTTGACTAACACCACAAATCCACAGCGAACATCTACTTGCATGAAAACTAAGTTACTTCTTGATTCTACGTGAATTGGAAGGACGAAGAAGCCTCGCTAGCTACTTATAACAAAGAGGAGATCACCATCAATGAAAAACTCTTTTATTATGAAAGTGTTCACAACAACTTCTTACAAAGTATTCAAATGGAAGACTTTCCTTCCTTTTCAATCTAAGCTAGACTATCAAACTATACTACCCACTACTCTATCAATCTCTTTCTATTCCTTCTCTGCTCTTCTAACTAGATACAAATGAGGGGGGATGCCCCATTTATAGCCGGCCAAGTCCAACGGACGGCTCGGATTACAATCAGATGGATGGCCCAAATTGTGCCACCTTAGCCCTAACCCTAAAAAGAGGAGTGGAGTAATAAATGAACAATTAATGTCCACCATCCTCTAGAAGATTCCCGTTTGTAAACCTGTTCACATTGTTCTTATTCCTCTTCTTGACTGCAAACGGCTTGACTTTGGTCAACACTGCTTCGACTCCTTAAATGGATATGGCAGGCACGTTCTCGATCTAACTTCAAGCTTGCAACCTCTTTCTCCTGGTCGACAACGATTTTCCTCCTTGATGTTGTTCTTCAACTTTGAAGTACTTGCTTGGGTTTCCATTTTTTACTCCATCCTAAACTTTGAAAATATTTCTTCTTTGCCACTTGAGTTGGGCACATACTAGGTCTTGACACTTAGCCATTTTCTCCAAGTATTTTCTTCATAATTCTATCATCTTGGACTATTTGCTTCATCACTTCAAGTCATTGTGCTCCGGTCCCGACGTTCATCCTGCAAAACAAGCAAGGAGAAGAGCATCAAAACACTTCATAATATAAACTCGCCTTACTTGATTTTCATGCTTTAACTTCCAAGGTCTGAGTGATCTCCGGATCTGATAGGGTTCATCGTTCTTCTCTAGCCAACTTTGCTTTCTTCATGATCTGTAGGCTAGGGCATATAACACATGTGGATCATATCTCAATGCCTTAAAAAAATTTCATCTTCCTCAAGGGTGTATCATCTTTTGAAAGTGTTAACTTCAATCGCATCTTCTTCAAGAAATTCACTTTTTCAGCTGAGGTGTTGACGACTTTGATTTTATCAACTTTGGCTCAAGAAGACTATCTTCACGAGGAATTTCATCAATTTCACCTAGGCAGTCAACTTCAAATTCATCTGCCAAGGCAACATATTTTATTCCCTACATTAGAATTTTTTTGAAAAAAATTTCCTTAGGAAATTCACCAACCAGGCGCCCATGAAAAATCTTCAACTTGAAGGCCTCGGCGAAGTGTGGAAGACTTTAAAATCTATTCCTCATCGCAAACGTCTGATACCTAGAAGAAAATTCCCTTTAGAAAGCGTCGAATTGATGTGTCTAAAAACGAAGGGGGTACATTTAATTTTTGAATTTTAAACCTTAGAAAAATATTTTTCCATCAAATTAATTTCATTCTTCACATCTGAGCATAATTTCTTTGCTTGGCGTTGAGAATTTTATCATCTTCGTGAAGCTGGCATCATCTGACTTTCCCACTGCCAACTTTATTCATGCCCTAACAAATTTCACCACCTTCTCAAACCCAGGCGTATTTTTCCTGAAGGTGAAATTTTAGTATTTAGAAAAAATTTAAATAGTATCATCAGCATGGGCGCATTTAGGCATGAAGGAGGAATTTGAACTTTGCCTTAGAAAATTCCTCTCCATTCATTCCCCAATCATGGGCGCATTTCACATGTCCAGGTGGAATTAACTTCTATGTCTTAGAATATGTCTTGACTTTGCTTACACATGGGCGCATTTTGCATGGTGAGGTGGATTTTGACTTAAACGCCTTTGCCGTCTTTTTCATCCTTACCTTTTGCATGCATTTTGGGCGCATTTCACCTGTGTAGGAGGATTTAATTCTTATCACGCCTTGGAATATTTTTTATTGCATGCATAACATGTTGGCGTAACAACTAACACCTCTGGAGTAGAAGTTGTTATGAACAGCCTATGCACACTACGCAATGAGTGCTCTTCAAATTATGGAGGGGAAGCTCCCTCGTTATGCTTTGACAAATGTACTTGCAAAGGAAAATAAGCTAAAACTATGTCCTGTCTTTTTGTTTCAGCTGCTAGAGGTACAAGGCTTTCTTGAAAGAACTTACACGTTGCAGCTGAGTTTTCTCTGGTTTCCGTGGTAAACAATCCAAACTAGCAACTTATATCTATCCACCTCAGGAAACAGAGCAAGAGTGTCTTGGTTAAGGTATGACTATCTGAATGTATACATGTTTAGACTTCACTTTGAGGGCAGCAGGGTAATAACTCATCATCTCAACTCCAAACAAGCTTTATTGGATACAAATGGATTTGGGATTACCAAGAATGATCTTATGGAACCCCTCGTGGTGGCATAATGATCAACGAAACAGCAAAGCCTTCACAAAACAGCCTTTATCTTTATAATCTCACGAAACCCTACGTGGCATAACCTTCGATTATATTGATAAAGATTCACAAAACAGATTTATCGCTGCAACTTCTCGAAACCCTATGTGGCATAACGATCGATCACAATGGTAAATTAACACAAAACAGCCTTATCACCTCAATCTCTTGGAACCCTATGTGGCATAACAATTGATTTCAATGATAAAGATGCTCAAACAGATATATCTAAACTATGGAAAGAATTCAGCATTACAATATTTCGAAACCCTATGTGGCATAACAATCAATTGCAATAGTGAAGACACATGAACAAATACCAAAAAGAGCAATATTGAGGGCAAGGTAGGCGCAGCATATATTTCTCTCTCAAGCAAAAGTTATTTACAAATGAGCGTAAGCTCTTATTTATATACATCAAGGTGTAGGGAACCCTAAAATCACCTTGTGTTATCTATAGTTCCTGCAATGCATGCAAGCAATGTGCCAAACCCTAATTAAGTAAACTATACAGTTAACTGGGCAACTACCCTCAGTTTAACTGAAACATCTAATCTAAAAATGGACAATTGTGCGAGCATGCACGCCCTTATTGAAAGCAAGTTAACTGGAAGACTAACATCAGTTAACGTAAAACCCTAAATAAAACTCCAAGTGTGAAGGGCGAATCTCAGAATAGATATGCATGTGATGACAACTTCGAGTTAACTGGAAAGGGTAACACCCAGTTCAACTCGTGTGTGTAATGTCTATCCCGAGAGGCGGGAACTGAAGTTCACTATGTGTGATCTCGAGCAATCAACCTCTCAATGAGATTGTTAATCAGATACCATCCGGGCGCTGAAGGAGACTCTCGACTAAGGATGTTGCGTCGATGCAACATGTTCTCACTACCGCGGATTCCAGACCGTTCCTTCGCCTCGCGTTTCATCGATTAATACGTTGACATGATCAGAAGCTGAAAAATCCTTACAGCCAACCTGGGTTTCAATCGAAAATGGTATGAATGAGTACCTGAAGCTCTGACTAAACATCAGTAAGCTCCACGTAGGCACCACCCTCGATCTGATAACGGCACGGTAAGCGAGACACAAGAGTCCTCACGAACCGGACTGCACTAGTGACGTGCTCTCTACTCTCAGCCAACTCTGATGCCAAACTGTCCTCTATCTTTGCTCTGAAAACCAATTGTGTTTTCCAAGAGTAGATAGCCTCTCTGTCTTCTGCATCTGTGACTGTGTCATAAGCCAAACTCAGGTGAGCAATCATAATTTCATCCCTGGGTTTGTTAATAGCCATATCCCGTTCCTCATCCTGAAGACGAATACGGAGCTCTCGTGCATTGTACCGCAACTGATATAACTCTGTAAGCATAGTACGGCCTCTAGCAACGAAATCTTCCTCCCATTCCTCCAAACGCTTGCCATATGCAACTAAGTGATTGAGCTAACTTTGCTCTACTGGTGGCTCAAGCATCGTTGGGAGTGTGTTGATGGCTTCTGGTCTGTGCACAAGGCTAGAAATGTACTGACGAAGCTGTCTGATATCAGCCTTGAGGGCTGCTTTGTCCTCTCCGGCCTTTAATATTCTGTCCTTGGCACTATCTGTAGCAACTTGTAGAAGATCAACCCGAAGTCCGGCGCGGTGTCAAGCACTCAAGGTTGACTGGTGATAATCCCAAATTCTCGAGACTCAATTCGTTTCGCTTCCCCGCGGGAGGGCACGGGCGGTCTCTCAACGACAATCTCCATGTCAGTGTTTCTCTCTACGTGAACCATGTTCTTAACTCTCTTATCTGGCGCATCTTGGTAAATGTCATCGAAATCGGAATGATTGAGAACATAAGATGGCTGCCTCCTCTTCCTTCCTAGCTGAGTCTCGATCCAAGATGAATCTCTGCTAATGCTACTAAAAGGGTCTGCACTAGCGACAGGAGGTACTGATGAGAGTGAGTGTGTAGAAGACCCACTGCGAGGTGGAGAGTCTAAGTCCAATTCAATGTGAATTGGGACCGGTGACGGCTCTGAAACTAATGTAGGAGCTTG
>VDFB02113920.1:0-22492 GCA_007258455.2 Sequoia sempervirens
AGCACATTATGGCTTGGGGATGGAATGGGAGAATTGTCTCCAACTGTTGTTTCCATATTTTCTTTAAGATCATCACTAGGTGCCTCTTTAGTGGTTGCATCTTTCTCCCTATCCTCATTCTCTACTGGAGGGGTTCTAGGCTAAGGATAATTTCTCCTCACATATACCTATTTCTTTTCTTGAGAGATTTCAACATCAACCACCTTAGTTTGAATGGCCTCTTCTTTAGTAGTCTTGGCCCTTCTAGCCTCTTCTAACCTCTAGCCTTGAGTCATTATCTTTCTTTTCTGGGATGGTTGGGATTTTTTGGCCACTTCTTTAGTAATTTATTTTGAAGGATTTCATGCCCTATCTACTAGCTTCCTATTCTCTTTTATTTTAACTTGGCTCCTTGTCATTCTTCTAATAAAAATTGGGATTTCTCTCCCTCCTACTCTGAAGGAACTTCAATTATATCATCCTTTATTTATTTTTTCTCTTCCTCTGAATGGGATTCAAGGTCTACCATTAGGTCATATGTGAACTTCGTTCCATCAACTTTAAACTCTAGAATCTTGTGTTTTACTCACAACTTGGAGTGTCTCAAAATAGGTGCATTAATTACAGTGAGATCTAATACATCCTCCTCATACTAATTAACTAGAGGTAGTGGCCTATCCTTGTATTTCTCACAATCATGATGCTACAACCACTCCCCATCATCATCTACTTGATCTGGAACTTGATCAATTCTATACAATCTAATCATTTTTAAAGATAACCTCAAGCACCTTCTTCTAATTACCTCAAATTCATCCTTGCAGTTTTTCCAATAATCCTCTATATATATCTTATGTTTGTATTCTCTATTTTCATGCCTCGATGTTTATATGTAAATATAAATTATAGTGCACAATATCCTTCTTAGTTTATTGAGCACTTTTAATTGAGGGAAAAGCCTGCAAGATTTCAATTCTTAATGGGAATTTAGATCTCATTACTGGCAAGTATGCATATATTTTATCACTGCATCAAAGGCCACCATTTTCCTTGCTACTTCTAGTAGTATAAGCTTATTTGTTGGGTACCACGGTAATCTCAATGTTACAATTGGTGATACCTGAACTTGACATAGGAAAAATTCTGAAATTGGATTAACCATTGACCATACTTTCTTATCAGTTCCATGGCCTCCACTAAGATCGTCACATGCAATGCATGATGTAACAGTCTTGTGATGTACACAAAGAATGCATAATTAACCTTCATGTAATTGGTTGTGTTGAATTGGAGCCTAGGGAAAACATCACAAATCCTATCCTAACCGAAGACCCCTCTACAGGTCAATCCCTTGTACTTATTCTTCCTAGCAAGAATATACACCAGATAAGATGTCATATTGAATTTCTTGGTGTATTTTACACTTCTTAATTGTTCATATAAATTATCACTAATTATGTCTGCCCAGTGGTAGTGTGTTCCTTTTACAATCTAGGCAATAATGTAGAACATCCCATTTTATGAATATAAAGTCATCTTCATGCCCTATCACTCTCCCAAAAGAGTTATAATATCATTATACTCTATCTTTAATTCAACTCTATATAGTTTCTTGGGAAACTTTTAGTAATATGACTTGGGATTAGCAATCCAATTATTGCTCATCATCAATAAAGCTTTGCAAGGATCCTCTACATAGAAATCCTCAACCTCCTTGATATTAATCTTAACTAACTTATGATTGGACCCAATATTGAAGATTTCAACTATGGATTCCTTTGTTAGGTTGGCCATAATCTTGCCTTATGGCCCAACAATAACTCTTCTATCCAAGTCATAAGGCTTTGCACACTTCAATACCAATTATAGATACAAAAAAATTAGAGGAAATCTTGTTGCCTAAGCTAAACCTATGCTGGTGATGATCTGGGCAAGTTCAGATGGTGCATCCCTAAAAATCCCTTACCTAAAGTCATCATAATCTATGTGCCCCATGTTTGTATCTCCAATCTTACTCTAGGTAGAAATTATTTTAGACTCGTGCCAAATGCCCTTGAAATCATATTTCATCTTCTCAGCTCTTGTGTGAGGCTCCTCAGGACTAGCTTCTAATTTACTTTCCTTGGATCCCTTGGATGGATTGGCCTGAACCTATATCTATTACAAGGGAGCAATAATTACTTAGCATGACCAAGTATTAGACTCAATCTCATCATATTATCAAAAGAGTCTATAAATCATAACATAATCACCATAAAATACATCATGGAAACCATAAAAAAACATTGCCAAACATAGAAGTGAAGCATTGCAAAACCTCAAATATTTCATCTTTTTGGGAATTCTAGGTAGGGAAGGATTTTGGGTAATCTGCCCCTAGATAGATTCTCTGAAGGCTTAGAAGCTTGAGGAATTCAAGGAGAAATAGATTCTCTGAAGTGACACCATTTTAGCACAACCTTTGTGTCGAGATTCCTTCATGATCATCATTCAAACATTTTCATTCTTATGCAAACCCTAAGTCGAAACAACCATTACCATCAAAAGGAGTTTGGAATTTTAGGGGCCTAAAGGATTTTGGAAAGTCCAACAAAGGGTAGATTCTCCAAAGGCTCGGACGTTCAAGAAATCTAGAGCCAAGAGGATATTTTGAAAGTATGAGTTCAATTCTCAAAACATAACTCACCATCCCTTTTTGGCTTTATGCAATTTCCATATTTTGTGGTTCAAGCCAAACTTGTGCATGTGTGCCTTTTAATGGGTAGTTTGGGTTTTGAAGCCTTCGATGGATTTCAAAGAATCTAGAGAGAGACGAATTCTCTAAATGTCAAGACACTCAAGGAATCCATGCCTAACTAGAATTTTTGAAGGATGTTCACTAACTAAGGCTTGACTTAAAAAATTCAGTACACACCCTAAAACCACTCCTAAATCAATCAAAGCTTCCTAGATGCAACTGTACAATCCAAGGACTTTGGGAATCTAGAGGATGAATGGACTTAGAAAATCCAAAGGGATGTGGGCTTTTCAAAGGGATGACCTTTTAGAGAATCTACCTGGGGGTGGATTTTCTAAAGGGACTAACCCTCAGAGAATCCACCTTGAGGTGGAATTTCTGAAGTTCTTCATTTACCTTGAAATTATTCATCCCTTCAAAAACCCACATTTAGCTCCTTCACTCTAGCTCAAACCAAGCTTAAATGTAGACCCTAAGTACGAGTTTGAGAACAACTTGAACAAAAAAATAATGTATACGAATTTGAACATCAAGCAACAACAAAAAATATATCCGAATGCGCCAAAATTAGGGCAAGGGTGCATATAACTAGGGATCAATTAGTTAAAAGCCCAAAACTAGTTTGAATTTCCTAAGTCAATAACAAAAGCGCAAATGCAAACCCTAGTTTGTATTAAATCTGCATGCCCTAACCTACCATTTGTAGAAACCCTAAAAGGAAAATACAAAAGGAGGAACAATTCCCTAATTGGAATAATGCTCCAACTAATCCCTAATAAATCACAAACAAAAGCTATAAATTTCTATAAAATCTATGCCTCAATCACCAAATTACAGGAAAATCAAACACCAACAAGTAAATCAAAGGAAGTAATGTCTCATATCATCAAACTGAATGCAGGGAAATGGACCATGAGGGTACATGTCTTTGAAGCAATTAAAATCATAAAATGAAATTGTAATTTTAACTGGTTTGATGCTCATGCCTTTCGAACGAGGGAAGAGATCAAAACCTACAAAGCACACCCTCAAATTTGATCAAATTCTTGAATGCATCCATTCAAATATCCAACACCAACAACAAGGACAATGAAGTAACCAAACTCAAGACACAACATGTAAATGGAGAAATGAAGGATTAAAAACAAATTAAAGGACCCAAACCCTTAAAATGCTCATTAATTACACTCCAGTATGTCAACTAACAAGATATTAATGCCTTGAAAATACCTCACCAGACCTCAAGAATATGAAGAGGATGCAGATTTCAGGGTATCCGACAAGGGCTGGATTCTCTAAAAGGATTAGACTTCAGAAAATCGAGAGCATCCCAGATTCTCCAAAAAGTAACCCTCATTAGAAAATCCGCCTAAACCTGGAATCTCCAAAATCTTTCCAAACATAGCTAATTTTTCTCAAGGTGGAATTTTAGTAAAAGCTTTGGGTCTTGAGGGTACTTTGAGACTAAAATGATGCAACCAAAGTAACCTCAAGTGTCAATAAAGCATTAGTTCAATCAGGTGAAGCAAGATCTAAAATTCAAAGGAACCTATCCCTTAAGGGGAAAAGTTCAAACCTAAAGAAAAACCAAAGAAAAAAGGAAGCGAAAGAGGGTCCCTACCTCAGGTGGGGTGTGTGTGCAAAAGTGCACAAAAAATGGTGAATCTGTTGGGGAAATTCTCTAGAGGATTTCAATGAAAAACTATAGTGGAGAACCCAAAACTTTTGGTTTCAATCCCTTCGTCAGGTCAACTATTAAACTAAAGTCTCAAAATCAATGGACTAGAGAATCCTTCATGTGCTAAGAATACCAATGTGTACAAATGTATTAATTCCCCTCCCTTGGTTGTTGTAGAAACTCGTTTAGTCATATTAAGCTACATATAGATTCTAGCTCCAAAAGCAACCTAGATAAACCCTCACTGACAGTCAAGCATCCATAGCCCCAACGAGGTTATCGCTATGATTCTACTGCAAACCAGGCATCCATAGCCCTGGAAGAGATATTTGAATCCTCTTGATATCTTGAATTCCCTTTTGATATGGAATATTTTCTTTTCCTTTTCTTTTTTGATATTTTTTTCTTTTCACCTTGTTTCAACTTGTGAACAGTGAAGTGCATGCTCAGAGAGGAAAATCACAATGGTGCTAAAGCAAAAGTAATATTTTTCACTTAACCAAACCTCACAAGGAAACTACAACAACCTTAGGATTCTTAAGATGGGTGTAAAATGTAAGATCTGAGCATGCTTCAGAACCAACTCAATCCAATGACCTTTCCACTTTAAACATTTAACATATGTGGCATTGAACAAAGTTGGTTTTCTCACCATTTCATCCTTGAAGAATGACTATAGTTTGTAAATGAAATTCTTAAAAACAACCCTAGATGAGGAAGCACTTGTTGTGGAAATCCACCACTTCCTAAACCAGAATGCAAAAAACCCAAATCCAAAGCAAAGAAAACAAACAAAACAACCTAAACTAACCAAAGAAAAATGCAAGAGAAAACTAAACCAAACAAAAAAAAATAAAACACCTACTCTAACTATTTACAAGGACGAGCTGCAAAATAACTTAGGTGAGGAAATAATTCTTCAAATGCTACCTATTGATTGGAAATGGGACATCTTCTATAGTGAGAGTTTTAAGGTAAAAAGCATTATCCCCTAGGATCTCAAAAATTTGATAGGGCCAAGTCGCAACTTGTTAAACTTACTATGATCTCCTTTATTTTCATGTTCCCTATCCCAGTACAAGACTAGGTTTGAAATCCTGAAGGCTTTAACCTTAGCCTTACAATCAAATCACCTTTGAACAACACCATAATCTTTGGTAATGTTTTCCAAGGTTGCAACCCTTTTCTCTTCCAATTGCAACAACTCGGCCAAACAGGCTTCTAAAAATTCCCCTTCATCATACTACTCCTTAATGAACTAAAGAGTGGGAATCCTCAACTAGAAAGGGAACACAGGTTCAAGTCCATACACAAGGTGATACAAAGATATTCTTAGGGATTTCTTCATTCAGGTACAATCAACCCATAAGGAAAATCTTAGTTGGGTGTGCCAATCCTTAGGATTCCTATCAAGCAACTTTTCGATCATAGTTAAGAGGTTCTTGTTGGTGGACTTAGCTAGGCTATTGCCCTAGGTGTAGTAGTTGGAAGAAAAATTAATGATGATACCATGATCAAATGCCCAACCTAAAAATTTCAATGAAGTAAATGAAGGGTTATTATCACACACCAAATCAAAGGGAAAACCAAAGCAATTAATAATACTCGATTCAAGGAAATTGATCACTACCTCTATAGTACATTGTTAGCAAGTAATGAGTTCAATCCACCTAGTAAAATAATTAGTAATAGTGAGAATATACCTATGTCATACAAAATTCCATACCCCATTGTGCAAAGGGATTTACCTCGATGAACAACTATAATGGAAAGGTGGCACACTTTTCTTTGGTGGTACATGACTGGAAAACATGACAAGATCTCACATTTTTGCATGTGGCCTTAAACAAAGTGGGCTAGTGATAACCTTCCCTTAGGATCTGATGTGTAGTGGCATGTCCAGATCTGTGGCCTATGCCATACTTGTCATGAAATTATGTCATCACCCAAGTTGCTTCTTCTTTTTCCAAGCACCACAAATAAATGCCCTCATGATTCTTCTTCTACAAAATGCCTCCTTGCAACATGTAACTATCACTTTTCAAGTGTAGAACCCTTTGTTGTAACATATTCAAATGACTAGGGAATTTTTGGTTCAACAAATAATAAGCGATATCATCATACCACTCGTTGGGAGACACATCCTGAAGGTGATACTATTGTGCAAGAATATCTGGTCCTGTTTCAGCCATCATCTATGTTAAAGCTTGTCCCCTTACTAGCTTCAAGGGATGAACCTCTATATCATACTCTTGTAGCATGGTAACCCACTTGGCTCTTCTTTCTCCCATCTCATTTTGCATTAACAAGAGCTTTATGGCTAGGTCTAGCACAATAGAAAAAGCCATTTTCCTTAGGATATAATGTTCAAACTTCTTAACTCCTTGAACCAAAGCATAAGCTTATTTCTCCATGCTTAGATATATCAGCTCCGCATCCCTTAGAGGGGCACTCATGAAAGCTATAGGATGCACACTTCCCTCATCTAATTTATGGGTCAGCATGCTTGCACAATAATGATATGAAGCAATAGAATATATGTAGAAGGGATTTTAATAATTAGGACTGACCAATACTAGTGCAGAAACTATGGCCCTCTTAATTTCATCAAATGCTTGCTTAGCTTGAACAATCCACTCAAATTTTGAATCCTTCTTCAACATTGTATTTAATGGCTTCACTATTTCTACAAATCATGTGATGAATTTTTGAACAAAGTTAATCTTTTTCAAGAAAGACTTCATCTCCTTTTTGCTGGCAGACGGCTAAATTTTTAGGATAGCCTAAATTCTATCAAGATCAATTGAAATTCCATGTTTATAAATGACATGTCCCAGGAGCTTCCCTTTGGTAACTCTAAATACACACTTCTTAGGATTAAGGGAGATGCCAAATTCTCTTCATCTCTAAAATACTTTGTACAAATCTAAAATGTGATCACCTTTGTTCTTGGAGAAAAATCTCAAATCATCCATATAAATAATAATACATTTTCCTATGATGTCCTTAAAAGAAATATTCATTTCCCTTTGGAACATGGCCCCTGCATTGATCAGTCAAAAGGGCATTCTCTTGTAATAAAATGTTCCCCACTTGATGGTGAAATCAATATTATGCATGTCTTCATATTGGAACATAACCTAATTATAGCTAGAGTAGCCATCTAGGAAGGACATCATTTGATATCCATTCACAATTTGCAGAACCTCATCCAATGAAGGAACTGTATAGTTATTGTTGATGTGTTTTTTATGCACTTTTCAACACAGGTAGTGCATAGGTGCACTACCTCTCTTGAAAGACAATCTTCCACAATCAGATTGCAAAACACTATCCCAAGGTCTCTAATGTCAGGTCTTCACAGTGCTTCGAATATATCAGTTGTTTGATTTGATTTGCTGGAATCACAAGGCGGTCTTACAGATGAGTTACAAAGCATGGAAGTTGGGTTTGCAAATGCAGTTTCAAAGTGTTGAAAGTGAATGAACAGTGGCTGTCCACTCAAAACAGCAAGTTGAAACTCATCAAATTCATCTGATTTAGCTTCATGGTGATGCTTTGGATCCTACTCTAACCAAGGATTAAAAAAAATAGCAAAAAGAGAAGGGTTAAGAAAGCTATTCTAATCCTAAGCTATGAATGAACAGTAACAATGGTGGCTGCTAAAGTAGACAGGCTTCCTAAACTGAGTTTTGCTTGACCAAGAGAAACCTACAGCTACACAAAACCAGTGCAATCTTCTAAGGTCTGCTGATTTTTAGATTGCACATGCACATCATGAACATGCAATTGAACTAAGTTGCAGCATTGGAATAAAGAAGCCCAGGCTAACTTTACATAGCAGCTTGTCATCAACAAGTGCTAAAATTATATGTTGAAAGCTCATCAAATACCAAAACAACAATTTTCATTATCACTTCCATTCAAGAAACTAACATTAAAACTAACATGGAAGGAAAAACCATGCATGCAAGATAAGAAAAATCAAAGAAAACATCCATAAAATCATGCAATGTTGTCTTCTATTGCTGCAAATGCTTTTACAATAGCTCAACTCTCTCCCTTTTGCAAATGAGAGGAGTACCCTATTTATAGTTTTCAAAAATTTAAATGAATGGCCAAGATTCATTCTCATTGTGTGGCCAACATTCATTACAAAATAGGGTTTCACCTACCCCCAAATAGATCTCAATTTAAAATTACACTTTTGTCCTTTCCCTATTTCATCCTCTAGTGGATGACACTATAGCTCTTTCGTCCTTTAGTGGATTGTTGTTTTCTTTGTTGTAGCTATTCTTCAGGAAGGTCTTTGTCCTTGGCCGGGCTGTCCTTTTGCTCCTCGGAAGCTGTGTGTTCTATGTGCTTGAGGATGACGACCTGGAGCTTGTCGATTTCAAGGATTTCACATCGTAATGCCTGGTAGCTCCACTCCTTAGCGTTCTCTTCCAGCCTTTTCCAATCTTCATCATACTTCGATCCTTGGTCTCTAAACAGCTTTGATCGGTCGAAGGCGTGGGCAACAAAACTCAGGAATTCCGTTATGATTTCTCTGGCTGTCCCGTCCTTCATTTTCTCCTGGAAGTATGGTCTGATCTTCTCGGCATCCATTTGCATGGTGGGCATATCATAGCCTGTCATCAGCTTAAGGTATTGGGCGCACTCCGCCCAGATTTCCTTGATCCACTCAATATCTAGATCCACTCTACTCAGGATTTGCTCCAACCTCTCCTTCCAGTTGTCGAGGTCTCTGCGCCACACATCCACTAGCCAGTGATCTTCCTTTTTCAGCTCTAGCTTCTCCTCCCACGTGGCCTCAGGAATTTGAAGGATAGCTTCGACCCATGGGAAGGTGGAGTCGTAGGTGGTGAGGAAATTGGTGCAGAGCCTCCTCGTGCCCTCCACAAATTGCATCAAGTCTAAGAACTTGTTGGCTGTCCACACAGACCTACTGATGCCCATGTTTCCAACGTATGTGACCTATCGGAACCAGTCCTTGGTGGTTTTCTCCAAGTTCTTCCTTGTCTCCATCTTATCAATTTTCTCTTTGGAGAGCAACTACGGTGCGGCTGTGGAGGTGGTGGCCAGGTCGTCTACTGAGGACCATTGATGGATATAATCTGTTAACACTGCAACCTACACCTTGAGATCATCCTTGGAGACCTTGTCCTGCTTTATCAGGTGCACCACTGTGGCCACCGACTCCTCTAGGTGTTCGAACTTTTGCTCCTTGGTCGATGTCCCCAAGTAATGGTTGAGATACTATAACTCACCCCTGCCTGGCCAACTGTAGGCATTGCAATTTGCACTGCCCGGGAACTAGAAGCATCCATCGATATCTTGGATCGGATCTTGGGCTTCTTCTCCTTCTTTGTCGTGATTTGGGACAAATCCAAGATGGCCTCCAACCTCGCCCTTGGGTCGTTCAGCATAGGGGTCATCTTTTCAAGCTGCCTCTCCAACCATTCAGGCATCGCAGACTTATCCTTGGGTGAATCATGGCCGCCTTCACCCTTTTTAGTCAAAGGCAAGACTTCTGCCTCTTTCCCCTTTTGGGGTTCTCCTTTCTTTTGGGATGCATCCTCTTCTTCGTCGAAGTCATGAACGAATATGAGGCGTTTGACAGGCAGCTTGGCAGATAACTGCTGGATGGGAGTTTCTTCTTTCATGGCCTCTTCTTCTTTCTTCTCTTTAGTAGCCTCAGCCTCAGGGCTCTTGGCAACATGGGTCTCAGCCTCTGTCAAATCTTTTACCTACTGCTCTTCGGGCGGCTGCCTTTCTTCTCCATGTGGTGACTTTTCTGTTTCCTCCCCAACGTTCTTCAGCTATTGTGCCATCTCCTCCTCAAGGTCCTCATCAAAATTCTGGATGATTTCCTTGGCACCCAAGCCACCCTCTTCATCTCCACTCTCGGAAGAGCTTGTCTCCTCCTCCTCATAAACCACCCTGTCGATGGTTCGGTGCTCGTACTCAGGGTGTTCATGATACTCATTAGCCTCCTCCTCGATAGACTTCAAGGCTTCCTGCTCTCGCTCCTCCAACTCCTTTGAGATAAGCATCGTAGCTTCCATAGCTAGCGGCCCTGTCAGCGGTTGTGAAGGCTAAGCCGTTGCAAGGACTTGGGCAAGGGTTGCTTGGAGAGTTGGATTCATTAAGATCTGTGAGAGCTCAGGGGGGGTTTTGCATGTGCCTTGTAAGAGCCTCGAGCATAGTGGCAAGGGGAACAGGCGATGTTATTGTTGCCAGAGGGAGCGATGTAATCGGCAACATGGCAGTAGAAGAAGAAGGTGGAGTGGTCATGCCAGAAGAGGAGTCGACGATTATTACTGATTTGGCTGGAGGTGAAGGGGTAAGATGGACAGAAATGTCCACTGCCAGTGGGGAAGCGGCAACCGCAGCTAGCGAGGTGGGAGGTGCAACAGGAGGGGCAGGGAGAGCCAAGGGAGCCCGAGATTCTTCTGCACTCACCACTTGTTTCAGCCTTTTGGGAGATGGACCTCCCGTTTCTTTCTTCGCTTGTTCCTTGGGATCTGGAGATTGCGTGGTCTCCGTTCCTTTCCTCTTCTGGGACTTGGTGACTGGAGGAGACTTGGAGGTCCTGCCAGTTGATGTGGTGGCAGCAACATCCTCCATGGCACTTGGCTCGCTTTGGAGCCCCTCATAAGTCAAGACCACTCCTTACTACTTTAGATATGCCACCTATCCATCGATCCACTCCCTGGTGCGAGTTATGATCGGCTGGGTGATAGTGTCTAGGTCATCGACCTCCTGTTCATCCCAGTCGATTGATGGTATTGGCAGGTTAGCGACTGCAGGGTAGCTTGGGTGCATAATGGTGGACTCATCCTCCTCCACCTGATCTGGCACTGGGAATGGCTGCACTCTCCTCAAGAACTGCACCGTCATGCTTATATAGTGCCTTGCGCGGACCTCCTTGTCATCCTTGCAGTCGGCCCATAAATCTTCAATGTGGTATTGGTGGGCATAAGCCGGCCCCAGTGCTTTCCTAACATGGCCATGTGGGTCCATCCGCGAGCGAGCAGTGTACCACTCAAAATGGTAATCCTTGAGCTCCTTCTCAGAATTACTGGCACACTGAGAAGTCTGTAATCGGTACAAGCCCTGGCCGAGGGTCATGGGATAGGAGATCCCCACTATGTGCTTATTGCTGAAGATTGCCTGGATGTGTTGGAGTTGTCGAGAGAGCTCCAAGAGGATAATTTTATCATTTGGGTACCGAGGCAATCTATTTAGCCGTTCCGTGAAACCCTAGGCCCAGATGTAGGTAAACTTGGGGAACTGGATAAATAGAAAAGAATATTCCTTTAAGAGCGCCCTAGCACTGTGGCAGACTCTCCTCTCAAAGTCCCTGATGATTAACCTGATTATGTGGCCGGTGAAGGTGTCATTGACCCTGCAGTACTCCTTGAAGTTGTAGTATTGGAGCTGTGGATACTTGTCAAATAGTTTGAGCCCTCGCTTCTGTCCCTGATCGGGCACCACGAACAACCTGCTGTATTGTCTTTGATCTGCCAAGGATTAGACAAGGTAGGAGGTCATGTAGAATTTGGAGCTCTTCTTCACGTTGATGAACTGCTCATGGAAGCAGTCGCTAATGATGCCCCCCAGTAGAATGAGACCTTGGTCGTGACGTCCTCATTTCCCCGTAGGATCTGTTCAATGTAGTATGTCATCCACTCCTAGAAATAGGCAGCCGTTGGAAGACCCATGACCCTACTCAACATGGTCACCAGGTCGTGGTAGTCCTCATGGAAATCGCTACGGAAGAGTTCTTGGGGAACCTTCACAGCACTGCCCCATTTTTCCTTAAGCCAATGGAGGTTGATTGACTTTTTGCACCTTGATGGATTAGCATCCCACGCCGCTTGACATTCTTCTAACGTGGGGACCTCCATCTGTTGGAATGTGGGAATGTGGAATGTCTTAGTGATTCCTTCTGGAGACATGTCTACAAGGATGTTTCCCTCCTTATCCATAATCGTTCTGGTGTCTGTTTGATAGGCTTTTCAACAAGCCATCACTAGTTTGGGTGCCACCAGAGAGGGAGGGAAGCCGACGGCCTTGGACATTATGCTTTTCTGTATTAACTTGGCGTTCTTCGTTGTTGGGTTGACCCTGACCCTCTGCGTGAATTCATCTATATCTACCTAGCCAATATTGGTATCTGAGATCTCCTTCCAGTCGGTTGTGACCTTGGAGTGGAGCGACTCACCTTGGAACTGATACTTCATTTGATCCTTGTCCTCCTTTCCTCGAGGGGTCCTTCCTGAATTCTTGCCCTTATCCTTCTCGGCGGATGCCCCTGAAGTTCCTGCTCCGGATTCCATATATTCTACAGGCAAGGGCAGTGTCAGTGCAATAAAATATCAAAAGCGTTCATGTTAGTCTATATTTCAAAAATAACATCTAAATAATCAATCAAGTATATCATAAATCTTATCTCTAAATGTTATCGATCTTTGTTTCAAGGCATTTGGACAAACCGGGCCCAGAGGGCTAGACTTCCCTGGCAGGAATGCTGTCTGGAAGGGAAAATGCAGCCGAAAGCTCCTTGAGACCCTTCTTGGCCAAATTTTAATGTTCTGAGAAGCTCATGATGAAGAGGGCCAAAAATTAGCATGTGGGTCGAGGTTAGATTCCAGATTTGAGTTCGTTTGGATGGATCTAAGGGGCATCAGAGGTTTCAAGCCAGGAAGCCGCCAGGAGACGGCCGTTGGAGACGGTGGACAGTGGGCGGAAATCCGGAGGCGGAAGTTTGAGGGTCAGGGTCCGGGGGCCAAAGGACGGCCAGCATAAAATCAACTTCTTTCGAAGGCCCAGGCTGGCAACACCGGGAAGGCGGGTGGACTTCACCATTTGAAATGGCAATCCTCGCACAGAAGTCCGGCAAGGGAAGTCTGGAGGCGAGACGCTGGTGTTATGAATTTATCATTTAAACTTAACGACATTTAGCGAGGCAGAGCTAGGGGGTCAGGGAGCCGGTCGACATTTTTCGCCAGCCACAGCGTGTGAGAGGCGGACTCCCGAGGACAGAAGTCCGGCCACCAGCGCCCGGAGGGCAAAAGGCAAGGCAGGAGGCGACGAGAAGTCTCGATGACAACACACGACGGATGGAAGCCCAGGGTCCGGTGACCGAGCGGACGGGGCAAAGTTTTTCCAACAGGAGATCCACGGACTTCCGCAGATGAAAGTCCGAGAGCCGAGGCCCAGGGACGCGAAAGTCACGGTTTGAAAAAACAAAGCCGACGGTGGAGTGGAAGGCAGGGCCTGGAGACCGGAAAGCATTGGTAAGTTCACCGAAAGACTGCGCAACGGAAACAATCAAAAAAAGGGGTAGGGAAACCCACCGTCCGGGGCCCGAAGGTAAAAAGGATGGATCAATTTCACTTGCCAAAGGTTTAAAAAAAAGCTGAAGCGTCGGCGGGGCCTAGAGGCTGGGGTGCCGGGCGGCGACCGCTGCTGCCGAAGGAAAATCTCTTGCGGAACTCTGGAGACGGAACTCCGGGGTTCTAGGCCTAGGACAACCAAAGGACGGATGTTCATTTTCAAGTTTCACGGCGGAGCCGAGACCGGGATCCGGAAGCCAGGGAGGCAGGGTGGTTTGGCAATTCAAGCGCAGCGAAGTTTAAACGGAAGTCCAAGGGAGGAAACCCGACCAACCAGGCCCGGCAAGGAGGATTGTTGTCGGCGAGTGACAAGTTTTTGAATTTTGACAGTGAAGACAGGTTTCGAGCCCGGGGAGGAAGTTTTCCCTGTGCGAAGAACAGCAGCGCCAGGGAAGACTCCCGAATCGGCGGCTAGGTCATTTCTATTGGTTTTGCCGATTTTCCAAAATGTGGGTTTGGTGCGCCATTTGATATTCTATCATATTATACCTTCCAATCAATTTTTTCATTCGATTAAATCTTTGGAAATCATGAGAAAGATGTACAGGAGGGCAACCAATGGCCTACCTCAAATACGCGGAGTGGGAAGATGTGGGATCTACCGAGGGTCAGTGAAATGATGTTGAGGTCGATGATCACAACGTTGTCGAAGGCGGTGGGCTCCAACTAACAGCTTCTTCAATTCGCTCCAATCCTGCTTGTGAAAATGATTCGGGCGGATTGGGAATTTTATACCCCAACCGCTATGAATGACCACAATAAATACCTGTATAGCCGTGGGAAAAGTTGGTGAGTTTGAAATTAGGTCGGCGGCGGCAGGGAGAAAGCCGGGGTCTAGCAGCCGGGAGGATGCAAGGGATTCGTCGTTTGGTGATTTCTCGTTGTTTAAATGACTTCGGCGGGGATCAGCTTGGGGCCCGGAGTTCGGGGATCCACAAGGGATCCGCTGTCGATGACTGCAGGACCGCCACAGAATTTCAGAAATGGAATTTTGGGAAGTCAGGCCTGGAACGGTCGATGGCGGGCAATTAAAAAAGGAAACCGCGGCGGAGAAAATGCAGGCGAGGCCCGAGGAGCGGGAGGCTGCAAGAGGCTCGCCGTTGCAGACGGCGAGACTGAGACGGAAGTTCAGAAGCAGACTTCCGGGGTTCGGGGCCCAGAGGGGCAGACGCCACCCCAAAAATTTTGTGACAAGTTTCAGAAGGAGGGCGGCAGGGCAGACCCCGAGGTCCGAAAAGATGCTCGGCGAACGCCAAGGGGACGGCATTTCCAGAGGGGAAACCCGAAGAGGGAACCCTGGACGCCCGGACAAGAGGGGCCCGGGGCCGTTTCAGGGCCAAAATGCCAGAGGGATTCCCCGAGGCCCCGGAAGGCAGCAAAAACCAAAAGTGGAGGCATGACCGATCTATGATGGAACTTTGGAGCAACATCGACCATCTGAGACATCAAAACAAGAGGGGCACGCAAAATGAGGCGGCCCCAAAAGGACCCGACGAGGCGAAAGAAAAGAGGGTCCCCGTTCTGAACGGGGCGTGTGTGCTAAGGGCACAACAGTTATCCTTTTCAAAAGCTAGATTGAGATTTCTAAAATCCACACATAATCTTATCTCCTCAATCGTCTTATAGACTCAAACAAAATTAGATACCCATGTAGAGTGTCTAACTGGGAAGATGATTCAAGCAACTAATAATTTCAGCACTGCCTTTTGAATGATAGGTTCCAGAAGTGCATTGATAGGCCTTTGCCTCTATTGGAAAGGCATTGCTCAAGATTTTAAGGGAATAGTGTGTGTAATAATGGAGGTGTTGTAAGACTTCAGATCTGCATAACTCCATGCTATGACATCCTAATAGGAATGTAACACATCTATCAAACCCTTCCTTTCTTCTAGAGTACACACCTTTTCAATGAACACATTCTTGACATTATCAAGAGTGCCCATGTTGTAGGAATCACACTACCTATTTATTGAATCTATCTTAGTCTGTTGATCTTGATCCTTTATCTTTTCAAGGTAAAAAAACCTCTCTAGTTGCATCATTCCCCTTGGGATAATTTTTTTTTTTAGATTGAGAATTCCTTCCATATCCAACTTTTCTTCTTGAGACCCCATCTCAAAAATCACTTGTGAAGTGAAGACATTGAAACTAGTTACGAATTCTACAAAATGCTTGTCATCCTCAAACACTTCAAAATTCATAGCATTATCAGGTACAAAAGGAATTGGTGTTAATTCAATAGTGAATTTCTCTAGTCTAGATAAAGAAAGGGGATCCAATTTACTGGTTGATTGGGCTAGAACATCTGTAGTGTGATTCTTGGCTCTTAGAATCAACTAGATGTTAAATGCATCAAAGCCTTCAATTAGGTCCCACACTCTATGCTGGTAGTTAGTCATTCTTTTATAGTGACAAGAATATTGCTTTCTAACCTATTTTACTACTAACTCAGAGTCTCCAAACACTTACAGTATTTTGAAATTCTTCTTCAGAGCCATGAGCAATCCATGGATCAGTGCCTCATACTCAACAACATTATTAGTACACTAGAATTGTAATCTATGAGTAGCAAAAGAGGTTTTCTCTATTGGTCCTATCAATTTGAATATAACTCCTACACCTTTCTTGCACTTTGAACCATCAAACCATAGAGTCTAGACTTTTGTAGAAGTACCTTTAGAATCTTTGGTACTCCCACCTCTGGTAGATGAAGGGTCATATTGCATGATTGGTTCTTTACCTTTTTGATCCTAGTGAACTTCTTGCATCTCAAGTCTGACTGTTGGGGGTGGATTAATGCATACTTTAATCTGTTCTACATTAGTTTAGTAGAGACAACACTCTAGCGTAGGATGAGAGGAATTATGGACTCTACACCAATTCAATAGCAACAAATCCTTGAAGTTCATTTGTCTTCCTGAAATTATTTGGTCCTCAATTCATTTCTGAATAAATTCCCAAAAATTATCGAACAATCCAAGATTACGATCACCCAATTTAGAATCTTCATCAGTTTCTACGAGTTCCTTGATGCTCCCAGAAGACTAAACTGAGTTCTTAGCTATATCCTACATCATCAGCACCTCATCCACTTCTGATTCCTCAATAGTAGCTACTAGGACATAGCTTTCTAGGTTTTTTTCATAAATTAGCACTTCATTAAAAGTATTATGATATTTAGTAATTAAATATCTCAATATGGGTTCTCTCTCAATCCTAATCTAGTTTGGAACTCCCTTCCATGGCAGCCACATACGAGAATGATCTATCGATGTATACATGTTGAGGACTTGCATGAAATATCTTCCAAGAATCATTCCATAGGCATTAGGTATGTCAGCCACCTAGATATTAATAAGTTGTTGCACACACGGATTTGATCCTACCTACATTGGGATCATATTTAATTCTCCCACTACACTAACCTCATTTTTATCCAATTAAGTTACTTTACACTGGGAGCGGGTAGGAGTAATTCCAAGAGCCTTACAAATCGAGAATGGTAGTACATTTGTTGATGCACCAAAATCTAACAAGTAGTTATGCATATTTTTTCCAAATACTCAAATAAAAAAAACAAAAGGATTATCCTGCTTGGTTTGGAATAAACTTACTGGAGAATCAACAATAACCACTTGACTCTTATCCTTTTCTTTACTCCTATCCATTGTCTATGTTTGTGATTTCCCCTTGGAAGGCTGGGTATTTTGACTTGGAGCTAACTAAGAATGTTGTATCTTTTTAGATGTATCTTTGACCAATGGTTCAGTGAAACCAACCTTCTTGATAGCAGAGTCCTGTGAAAATTTGTGCATGTATGATCATTCAAAGATCTCAACACAACACTTCAAATATCTAGAACTCTTAGCAACTCAAAGGCTGAAAGGCTCACCTTCACTTTCTTGAGATCCTCTACTACATACTCTCCCATCTTGAACATAGTCATATTAGATTGGTGACCTTTTGATGAAGTTCCTTGTTGATACTTGGAAGCCTCTCCTTTTGAAGCATCATAAGATCCTCCTCTAGAGAAATATTACCTTGGCACATGGGGATATGAAAGTATTATTACTAGCATTAGGATCAGGAGGAGTGTTGAAATTGTTCAGGCCTATGGATCATGTGGTAAATGGTCCACCGGATTTCCTAGTTCTCTGGTGGAACATCTAAACTTTGTCTATTCTCTGTTGTTCTTCATCCAAAGCACGATTGTTAATAGCTCCATCATTTTCAAATAACTCTGATATAGACTCTTCATTATATACTTATTATGGTTTTGCATTTTTCTCTATGGGCTCTTCTTCAGGCCCATTCTCTTCTCCTCTTGGAAAAGGGGCACGGTTCAACACTAACAATGGTGAATCATAAGGATCTAAAAGTACTATTTATTGACCATATGAAGGAGCTCTTGTACAATCTTTTACCTCCATTTGAAATATGGCTGCAATTTTTTGAAACTTTGGACACTCAAAATTCTAATTGTTAAGTTGTGTTGTGAAGCAAGTAGTATCCCTTAAGAGCATCCTCTGCTAGGAGGACTATACTAGTTGAATTTTCTGGATTGTCAGGCTGATCCAGTAGTGTAGGAACTCCCCCATTATTAGGTCTTGTATTCTAGGCCCTATTTTTCCTTGGTGGTGCCCATCTATCAAAGTTTTGTCTTGATGAATGGCCTCTATCATAACCTTGGCCATACCCTTGCACAAAATCCCTATTATCTTTGTTGTATCCAGACTCTCTATTATCCCTATTGTCTCTCTTATAGTTATATTGGATGCTTCTTTGACCAGTGTGTAATTGGCTATTCTAGTTCCTCATATAGGTGACCTTTGTAGATAGTTTTTTAATTTATTATGTTAGTCCATCTAATCTGTCGTTGTCTGGATTGCTTGGTGTTGACACAAAATTTATAGAATTTTGCAAATAAACTACATGAGAACCTTGATTTAGAGACCGATTTAGCACCTCAAAGTTATTCAAATATCTTGGGATGTTTGTTTTCTACTGGGGAAATGATTCCTAGCCTACATTGTGCAAATAATTTGGTACAAGGGCTGCTTTATTCAATGGAGATCCTGAATGAGGAACTATAGTTAGTTGTGGGACTAGATTCATGATTGGAGTCTTATTGGTTATGGCCTAGTTTATGGCATGGACTTGTCTTGGATGATTAGTTGGCCATAACGATGGAAAAGGTCCTAAAAAATGTTCTCTCTAATATGTACTTTCCTTAACTACCTTTGTATATACATCAAGAAAAATAGCAACACGATTATGCTTCCACTTGATGAAAGTTGAGGTAAGCCTATCCAATGCATCATAGTAAACTTCTCTTGCTATGGCATCATCCACAACATAGGGTTCCTACAACCAAGTATAGGCACGATGAAACCTATTGTTGAAAGACCCTATTGGCTCATTGAATTCACTTTTAACCTTAGTAAACTAAAGGTACAACTCATTAGGACTAACAGGAATCTTGAACTTGACCGAAAATGCATTTTGTAGCTGAACCCAACTGGTTATAGAACTAGTTGGTAGGTGATTGTATAATAAAAAGCCTCTTCACCTAAGGAATATGGGAAAAGTCTACATGCAACATCCTCACGATTAATTCCCCTATCCCTAAGGGTAGTCTAGAATATTCTAAAGTGTTCCTCAGCTATTTTATTGGGTCACCCACATGGAACTTGGTGCAAAAGTGCTCTGGATTTTTAAGCATGGAATTGTAATTGTTAAAGAGAAAAGGTGAAGGATTTTCAACCACCTTAGTTTGAGTGGCCTGTTCTTTAGTAGCCTTGGCCCTTCTAGCCTTTGCTAACCTCTAGACTTCATTCATTATATTTCTTTTCTTGGATGGTTGGACATTTTTGACAACTTCTTTAGTAATTTCTTTTGAAGGATTTCATACCTTAGCTACTGGCTACCTCTTTTCTTTGCTTTTAAGTTGGTTCCTTGTCCTTCTTCTAATGAAAAATTTGGATTTCTCTTCCTCCTCTTCTAAAGGAAATTCTACTATATCATCCTTTTTTGTTTTTCTCTTCCTTTCAATGGGATTCAAGGTCTCCCATTAGGTCAAATGTGAACTTCGTTCCATCAACTTCTAACTCTAAAATTTTGTGTTTCACCCATAACTTGGAGTATCTCAAAATAGGTGCATTAATTACATTGAGATCTACAACCTCCTCCTCAGACCAATTAATTGGAGGCAGTGGCCTATCCTTGTATTGCTCATAATCATGATGTTGCAACAACTCCCCATCATCATCTACTTGATCTGGAAGATGAGCAATTTTTTGTAATCTAATAATTTTTAAAGATAACCTCGAGCACCTTCTTCTAATTACTTTAAATTCATCCCTCCAGTTTCCCAGTAATCCTCTATATGTATCTTATGTTTGTATTCTTTGTTTACCTACCTCTAGGAAACACCATAAGGGTCAAATTTGTCCCTGTTTGTATGTGAATATGAATTATAGTGAATATAAATTCTAGTGCAAAATTCTAAGAAAATAATGACTTGAATCATGATTTTTAAACTCTATTTCTAAGGGTGGGCTAATGGTTTTGGTTTGTAAACCCTGACTTTGTAAAAATTCTATCCTAAAACCCTTTATCATTATAATTTTGTTGTGACTTGTTCCCGCTGGTTTTTGGTTGAGTAAGTCCTCACTTAAGCCCTTGAATGCATGTGTTTTAACCAACCCGTTTAGTTAGGAGAGACAGTCACCCCACGTATTATCTCACACCAAATTTTTTGTAAATTTGGGTGAGATATTTCATTTTTTAAGGGACTTAAGTCATTTTCCTTGATGGTTTTATTACCATCAGCCTAGTCATGGCCCCACCATAAAACTAGCATTTTGCATGTGCAGGGATGTGGCTCGTTGGATTTGGAGGTTTAATACCTACTTCCAATTGCACACTACCCAAGAATTTATGGAAATCCATCAGCCAACATGCGAGGTCTGCGATATCATGACGTGTGTCCTTTCCATTTGGGGCCTGACCCTTGTACGAGTGACCAACGACTGATAATGGAAGGATCAATGGTTGTGATGTTGGATTAAGATTTAATCCAATTCATTCATTGCACACCTCATGATGTACTTAATTAATTCTTGCTAGAAAACTTGCAAAGTACGCGAAAGGGTGAAATGTGGAGTTTCTCGATCATCGTCCAGATTGTGGCAAAGTGCAAGGAATGAATGACATAGCTTTGATTCAGTGTTTCCTCATTGGCCAGAGGATGATGAACTATGGTATTGGGTTTTCAAACTCGATTTGACCACATCTTGGCTGCTCAATTCTCTACCTCATTCCAACATCGACGATCGACATTCAAATATAAAAAACACAGATGTGTTAGTCATTTTTGTTGTACAACCAGTGAGCATTAATGGAGTGCTCTCTTCAGGAGCGATCAAATTGAGTCCTTGTGTGTGTGAGGAATTAATTTCCAGCTATTATGAGGAATGATACGCAAATCTCCAAGTACCTAGGTGATTAACAGTGATGAAATTGACACCAATGTTAATTTCTTCCTTGAGCATGTGACACCAAAATTGATGAAAAAAATTGATTAGAATTGCTTGATAAATATAGATAGAGTGATGGTCATTTTTACCATTGCATTCAATAGTTAGCATTTTCTGAATTTGTGCAGAGCAAGAGAGTTCCATTGTGAGCTTGAGAAGTTGCAAGAAAATGAAGATGGGAAAACCAATCACTTATGTAGCACTTGTAAGGATGTCTCCAAGACTCAATGAGCAAAAATTACCAGTTAATGTCTCTGAATATAAGCACAAGGTACTTGAGTAGATTCCAATTCTAGAGGAACAAGACCTTGGTGAGAAGTCTACATGCATTCCCACTAGATGGAGTAGACAGTTGAGGAGCTAGGGTGTCGCTATCGAGAAGGCAAAAGAGAAGGGAAAAGAGCCCACACTATTTGCACCCAGAGTATGTAGAAAGATAAGTTATGGATGATGCTCTTATGGAAGATAAAGTTTTCTAATTTCCATCACAAATAGCCCTTCAAAAATTGCAATGGAGACAGACTCAGGCTACCAACAGTATCTCATGATGTTGAATCAAGTTGGAGTCCCGAGAATGGAGGTATTATCAGTACCACCAATATTTGTCAAAACTCCAAGTGGGTGTGATGGCTCTATTCCAAGTAAAGATAAAGATGAGGAGGGAGTGAAAGTTTCTTCCCCACCTCCTACAAGGATGCAAAGTGGGTGTGTGTACTGTGTGCTAGGTTTTGGTGTTGGTAATTCTTTTGGTAAAGAAAATTGGTATCTAAGTTTTCAATTTTTGTGTTGATTCATAGGTTTTCCATGGTGTTTTCTTTTGTTCCTCACGTGTGTTGCTAGTTTTTTTTTGTTTATGTTGATTGTGGAATTTCAAGGTAACATGGACATGGAATGCAAGGCTTAGCTAGCAGTTAAAGGGAAATCTTGGTAGTATTTACATTTCCCTTTTGATGGTGGTTATCAATTTTTCCTCCCCATTTTCAACAAATGATTGTAGATCACCATGTGGGGAGTTTTGAAATGAAACTCAAATTTATTTTGAAATGAAGTATCTGAAATGTAATTGTATTTGATTTGGATTCTTTTTGCTCCATTGTCCTATAAAAGGGATTTCATGGCTCATTACAAGGGGTTCTGGTTCTGAAATTTTGAGTCC